>UESW01002013.1:218116-301861 GCA_900491605.1 Calamus simplicifolius | reverse complement strand
GTTCTTGAAATAGTTTTCAATAGAAATGTCATTATACTAAATGATTGTCATTTTTGCCCAACGTTCTTGTTGAACGTAATTTCTGTAGGCCTTCTGGCCAAAAGTCATTATGAAATTTCAATAAAGGATGTTACTTTGAATATCATTATGAATGGAGTCACTGTAATGACTGGGCATTTATCTAATGGCATTTATATATTATCACAGCCTGTGAATGTAGTGTACAATCAAGTAAGCGCCCTAGAATAACTGATGTCACAGACATTTATCTTTGGCACCATCGGCTGGGTCATATCAATAAGAACAGATTAAACAGGTTAACTCAGGAGGGCATCCTTCGAGTTGATGATTGTGAATCGTGTCTTCTTGGTAAAATGACCAAGTCATCTTTTACTGGAAAAGGTGAAAGAGCCAAAGAGCTATTGAGTCTAGTACATACTGATGTATGTGGACCAATGAGCACTTGTGCCAAAGGTGGATATTACTTCATTACTTTTACAGACGACCTTTCTAGGTTTGGTTATGTCTATCTTATGAGACATAAATCTGAATCGTTTGAAATGTTCAAACTATATCATAAAGAAGTAGAAAAACAAACAGGAAAATGTATTAAGACCCTTCGATCAGATCGAGGCGAATACCTTTCCAATGAATTTGTGACATATTTAAGAGAGAATGGGATTCTCTCCCAATGGACTCCTCCTGGAACACCGCAGCATAACGGTGTGTCGGAAAGAAGGAATCGAACTCTGTTAGACATGGTTCGGTCCATGATGGGTTTTGCAAGCTTGCCAATATCATTTTGGGGATACGCATTAGAATCAGCTTGTCATATTCTTAATAAGGTTCCAAGTAAGTCTGTTTCTAAAACTCCACATGAGATGTGGTATGGAATAAACCGGTTATTACCTATCTGAGAGTCTGGGGGTGTCCGGCTTATGTGAAACGTGCAAAATCAGACAAACTTGAACCCAAATCTGACAAATATTTTTTTATCGGCTATCCGAAAGAAACCAAAGGATATTACTTCTACAATACTGAAGAACAAAAGTTGTTCATTAGTAATAGAGCAGTTTTTCTTGAAAAGGAGTTCCTTAGTGAAGGAACAAATAGCTCTAATGTTGAACTTGAGGAAGTTCATCAAGTAGAAGGAACAACACAAACCAGTGAACCCTTAGAATCTGAGTTGATTAGATCAAACTCAAAACCCATTTTAGATGCACCATTAAGGCGATCTGGTAGAGTACCACATCAACCGGACAGATACTTAGGTTTCTTGGTCCAGAATGATGATCCTGTTGAACTCGATGAGAACAACGAGGATCCGATCACCTATATGGATGCTATGCAAAGGACTGACTCTAATAAATGGCTTGATGCCATGAAATCCGAACTTGATCCATGAAGGACAATAATGTATGGACATTAGTTGACCCACCCGAAGGGATAAAACCCATAGGGTGTAAGTGGGTTTTCAAGAGGAAAAGAGGCGCAGACGGAAAGGTTGAGACCTATAAAGCATGTCTGGTTGCCAAGGGGTATCGTCAACGTTATGGTATTGACTATGACGAAACGTTTTCTCCTGTGGCAATGCTGAAATCCATTCGGATTATGCTAGCTATAGCAGCACACTTCGATTATGAGATTTGGCAGATGGATGTTAAAACCGCTTTTCTAAATGGTGATTTAGAAGAACAGGTGTATATGATACAACCTGAAGGTTTTATATCTGAAGACGAGTCTAAAGTGTGCAGGCTACAGAAGTCTATTTATGGACTTAAGCAAGCATCTAGGAGTTGGAACATACGATTTGATAAAGTGATCAAATCTTATGGCTTTATTAAGAATAAAGAAGAACCTTGCATTTATAAATGGGCTAACGATTCCGTTATTGTATTTCTTGTATTATATGTGGATGATATTCTCTTAATCGGAATGATATCCCTGCATTACAAGGAATAAAGACATGGTTATCATCACAATTCTCCATGAAAGATCTGGGAGAAGCATCATACATCCTAGGGATGAAGATCTATAGAGATAGATCTAAGAGGATGCTAGGTTTATCCCAATCTACGTACATTGACACATGCTAAAGAGGTTTAGCATGGAGAATTCCAAGAAAGGCTATCTTCCGATAGGCCATGGAATTCATCTTTCTAAGAAGGATTGTCCGACAACTCCTAATGAAAGAGAACGTATGAGTCGAATTCCATATGCTTCGGCAGTGGGATCGATTATGTACACCATGACATGTACAAGACCAGATGTGGCATACTCACTAGGAGTAGTGAGTAGATACCAATCTGATCCAGGAGAAAAATATGGCAAGTTGTTAAGACAATCCTTAAGTATTTGAGAAATACTAAGGACCAGTGGTTAGTCTATGGAGAGTCCGATTTGAAACTTGTTGGATATACTGATTCCAGTTTTCAATCAGATCATGATGATAGCAAAAGTGTATCGGGTTTTGTGTTTATCCTGAATGGTGGAACTGTTTGCTGGAAAAGTTCCAAGCAACATACAGTGGCAGATTCGGTATGCGAGGCAGAGTACATCGCTGCATCAGATGCTGCGAAAGAAGCTGTGTGGCTGCAAAAGTTCATCTCTGAGCTTGGAGTGACACCTTCCATAGATGGACCAGTCCTTTTGTACAGTGACAGTACTGGTGCCATAGCTCAAGCAAAGGAACCACGAGCACATCAGCGCACCAAGCACATACTGCGCCGGTTTCATCTTATTCAAGAGATTGTAGACCGAGGTGACATAAATCTTCAGAAGATTGATGGAAAGGAAAACCTAGGTGACCCATTTACTAAAGCACTCAGCATCAAGGAGTTTGACAACTATAAGTTGAAGATGGGTATTAGATACTGTAATGAGTGGCTTTAGGCTAAGTGGAGTTTGTTGAAAATTGTATCCTAAAGCCAATCATTTGATGATTGTGCTAATGTAAATTGTATATAAATTGATATATTAATAAAAGTTATTTGGCAGTTTATTCATTACAAGAACATCTTCTTAATACTCCTGATTGTAATGAAGCCCTCAGGATCTTCCTTCACGATAAAGGAGATTTATCTTTGAAGGTCCTTAAAAGAGTTCGCGACCAAATGATATACTATGACAGGGCCATAGTACTATCAATTATAGGACGTTGTATATCATATTTATTGGTTGTCCTCTTAACCAAGGAGTGTAGAGACACTAGTATGACATACAGGTGGAAGTGTAGGAGTACATTTCACCGAACGTGACTCATTTCCGGATACTCTACTGTCAAGAGTTAATCCGAGAAGATATAGGTATAAGTATCCTTCAGACCTGAAGATCACAACCAGTGGCTTACAAGCAACTCATTGTACTTAGGTGCCGGACCACCTGGATTTCTAATCCAGCTATGAAAGGTTACTGGGTGCAGTCAAGTACTTGTGGTAGTCAGTTGTGGATCAAGATGGAATTTGACCTATCCCGTTAAAAGGAGAAATGCTTGTGTTTTAATTTAGCAAGACCTTGGCCAAGGCACTTCATGTGAAAGTCACATGATCACTAAAGTTGAAATCACTTTATGGATTTGCTATTTAGAGTTGATAGGCTCTTAAGCCATCCTTAGCATTTGTGGTCAAGATGATGAATTATACGGTAACTGTTTCTTAGGGTTCTTCGAGTTTGTTCGGCAACTCTTCGACCTATCCGGACGTCGGGTTCCATTGCTAGATGGGCACATCGATTAGTATAGAAAATTGTTTCTATGCTACCGGCTTAGGTTCAAACCTAGAGAGTCACACGCATAGAAGTTTCCTAGGATTATCTGTTTGCTGATTAACGATTGAGAATCGTATATGATTTAATTAATCAATTTGATTGATTAAATTATCTCAATTGGGTTAAGTACAAGTAAATAAGATTCAATTTGGTTTTAAGTCCATTAGAAGGACTAGTCAATTTCAAATATTGATTTGAAATTAGACTTGATTTGGATTTAAATAGATTTAGGACTAGCCAAATTTGATTTGGGCTTGGACCATGATCTATGTGGGTTCAGTCAAATAAATTCAGATCAGATTAAACCATCACTTGAACCCAAACCTCTCGCATAAGGATCTCATATGATGAGATGGCTAAAATCGCATCTCATGAGAGATTAAATTCTCATGTAGAATTTAATGCCTAACATTAATTTTCACCGAACGTCGGATTAGCCATGACTCTTTGGTTTTCACCGAACGTTGGATTTAGCCATGTCTCTTTGGTTTTCACCGAACGTCGGAATTAAACCAAGCGCCGCACCTTCGGCGTCTCTTCGCTTTTACCAAACGACGGAATTCTTAATGTCAGAATTCAATGTTAAGGCTAAATTGAGACTATAAATAGAGGGCATTCCCTCACCAGAAAACACAGAACAACAATATACGATATGTCATGGATTGTAATTCTAAAAAGGTTAGAATAAAAAATCCTGGTGATTCTGGTGTTAGCAGAAGCATGGTAGATCTTAGAGGAAGATTTAAGTGGGAGGATTCAAGATCAGCAAAGCTATTTTTCTGCGAGCTAGCACTCCCAGAAATCCGATCATTCGGGCTTCGCTTGGATGATACTAGAGGCCGGACGATTGAACGGCTGCAGAGCAATAAGGATTTACCTACTGTTCTTAAGGTAAGCAATTTGATCCCTAGATCTTAAGGCAGGCTTCAAGATAAGTAGTATGACTAGTCATCTTGAAGATCAAGATATGATCTTGATATTTTTATTTATATGCATATTTTGGATCAATCGATCCTATATACAAGGCAAATATATGATCTTGATGCACGTTAGATAGATTAGTATGTAATATTTAAATTTCGCATTGATAATTGTTATCAATCTTTAAAATATGCATGCCTCGGGGATTGTTTCTCCCTACAAACTGGTGGACGCTACGTCCGGTCACGAGACCCTTAGTTTCATGGATGCCTTCTCTGGGTACAACCAAATCAGGATGAACCCGACAGACGAGGAAGCTACTTCTTTCATAATCGAGAAGGGAATATACTGCTACAAGGTGATGCCGTTCGGACTGAAGAACACGGGAGCCACCTACCAAAGGCTAATGAACAAAGTCTTCGAGGACCAGATCGGACGCAACATGAAGGTATACGTGGATGACATGCTGACAAAAAGCTTCAATGCCACCAACCATATCGCCGACCTGACAGAGACCTTCGGCAACCTCCGCCGATACCAGATGAGGCTGAACCCATGCAAGTGTGCCTTTGGGGTGACAGCCGGCAAATTCTTGGGTTTCATAGTGACACAGCGGGGAATCGAGGCGAACCCCGATAAAGTCCGAGCCATCTTAAACATGAGACCTCCCGCCAACAAGAAGGAAGTGCAGCGCTTAGCTGGAAGGGTAGCGGCCCTGAGCCATTTTCTATCCAAGTCCGTGGAAAGATGTCTGCCTTTCTTCAAGGCTCTACGCAAAGTCAACGACTTCGAATGGACGAGAGAATGCAAGGAGGCCTTCGATGGATTAAAAGAATTCCTGTCCACCCCGCCACTATTGTCTAAACCAAAGGGTGAGGAAGAACTCTTCCTATACCTCGCGGCCTCTCCTAAAGCTGTCAGCTCCATGCTTGTTCGCATGGACACCGATGGGACACAAAAGCCAATGTACTACACCAGCAAGGTACTCCATGACGCTGAGACTAGATATTCAAGACTCGAGAAGATCATTTTCGCATTGATCGTCTCTGCCCAGCACCTCAGGCCCTATTTCCAAGCTCATCCGATCGTGGTAGTCACTGACCAACCGCTCAAGGCGATCCTTTCTCATCCTGATACTTCTGGTCAGTTGGCAAAGTGGGTGCTCAAGTTGGCAAAGTTCGACCTATCGTTCCAACCCAGGATAGCTATGAAGTCTTAAGTCTTAGCAGACTTCCTGATCGAATGCACTTGGGCAGAAGAGCAACTGGAAGAATCCCATGCAAACCCCTCGGGTGCTGAAACGGAGGAGAGAGGGAATGACTGGCTTCTTCACGTAGACGAAGCATCAAACTCTTATGGAAGTGGAGCGGGCCTCATTCTAGCTAGCCTAGATGGAGTGGTGGCCGAGTATGCCCTTCGTTTCCTTTTCCCAACTACCAACAACTAAGCCGAGTATGAAGCCCTACTGTCAGGAGTAAGACTAGCTTGCAAGCTCGGGGTGAAACGTCTTAGAGTTTTCACTGACTCCCAGCTAGTCTCCGGCCAGATAAAGGGGGAATATGAGGCACGAGATCCCACTATGTTCCGTTACCTAAGTATGGTGCAGTCATAGGTTTCTCTCCTCGCCCAATTCAGCGTCAGCTACATTTCTCGGGAAGAGAACGCTAGAGCTGACGCATTGTCCCGGTTGGCCACATCGGCCGACGAAACCTTGGGAAGAACCTACATGGAGCACCTGGAAGCCCCAAGCATTGACGCAGTAGAGGAGTCCATGCCAGTCCACCAGGAGCCTTCTTGGATGGATGCTTACACCCAATACTTCACCACTGGTGCCTTTCCAGCCGACCCTGCCGAAGCCAAGATTTTCAAATGGCGAGTACACAAGTTCCTGATGTTCAACGGACAGTTGTACCGGAGATCTTTCTCTCATCCTCTCCTTAGATGTGTTGGGCCTACAGACGCCGACTACATCCTCCGAGAGATCCATGAAGGTATCTACGAAAACCACTTGGGGGGCAAAGCATTGTCATACAAAGCCCAACGCCAAGGCTATTACTGGCCCACCATGTTGGAAGACGCAGCCAAGCTGGTCTGGAAGTGCGATCATTGCTAGCGGCATGCCAACATCCAACGACTGCCAACTTCTCGGTTGAGCCCTCTATCAGCTCCATGGCCATTCGCCTAGTGGGGGATGGACATATTGGGACCATTCCCTTTCGCTTCTGGCCAATGAAAGTTTTTGCTCGTCGCCATCGATCACTTCACTATGTGGGTAGAAGCCGAAGCGCTGGCCAAGATTACTGAAGCTAAGGTGAGGAACTTCTTCTGGAAGTCTATCATTTGTCGGTTTGGACTACCCCACACACTTGTTACCAACAATGGACGCCAATTCGACAATGTCCCATTCAGAGACTTCTGTGCCGATCTAGGGGTACACCAAAGGTTCACTTCTGTCGGTCACCCGTAAACAAACAGGGCTACCGAAGTGATGAACCGGACAATCCTACAAGGGCTCAAGACACGCCTAGACAATTTCAAAGGAAGATGGGTAGAGGAGCTCCCAAACGTGCTGTGGGCCTATCACACGACGCCCCGGGCTCCCACTGAAGAAACCCCATTCAGCCTTGTATTTGGAACATAAGCTGTTGTCCCAATAGAAATTGGCATCCCCAGTCCTCGAGCACAGTCATATGATGAAGATGACAATCCCAATCAATTAAGAGCTAACCTCGACCTTGTCGAAGAACTTCGTGATCGAGCGTGAATCAGAATGGCCTCTTACCAACAGAGGATTGCAAAGTACTATAATGCCTGAGTTCGTCCCAGAACGTTTCTCCCGGGGGACTTGTCCTCAAACGAGCCGAAGTCTCCAAACCTTCAGAGGGGGGAAAACTATCTTCCAATTGGAAAGGGCCCTATCGTGTCACCAACGCACTTCATCACGGAGCTTACCGGATCGAAGAGCTAGATGGAAAACCTCTCCCTCATACCTGGAACACGGACAACCTCCGACGGTATTATCAGTAGTCTATTAACATATTTAATTTGAGCATTTCCTTAGAATGATCATTCATTTTTTCACTAACGGAAGTATCTAAGCGGTCTGGCTCCTCACTCAAGCCCGGCTTCGCATCGGCACTCAAGCCCGGCTCTGCGTCGGCACTCAAGCTCGGCTCCGCATCGGCACTCAAGCCTGGTTTCGTGTCGGCACTCAAACCCAGCTCCGCGTCAACACTCAAGCCCGGCTCTGGATCGGCGCATCCTGATTCTATCACTGGCCCGGCCTCGAGCCAGCACTTCGTTCAGTTTCGTGTCGGCATTCGAATCCGATTCCATGATGGCTCTCAAATGAGGCTTTGAGTACCTCGCAGCCTGGTCATTAGCACTCGAACCTAGGGCAACAGCTATACTCACCTACATGTAGTCTTAGCCTCGATTGTTCTGTATAATTGGCTTACGCCCGCATACTAGCCTCATTCGATTCATTAGAAATTCGATGGCTACGATACAAAATCAAATCAAAAGAACAACATGGATCAAAGGAGTTTTCATTGGAGATAAAGAGTTTACAAAATTGCCGATCAAATCGGACTTGATATTAAAAAAAAAACTCAAAGCTTGGCTGGAGCTGGGCGATCATCCTCCTGAACTTAATCTGGCTCCAACTCTTCAATTCCCTCGAGGCCGTAGAGTCTTTGGATTTTCTCTTTACAATCTTGGAAGCCGCCCTCGTACGCCACTGCAGTTGTCTTAGCCAATTCTCTGTCAAAAGCGTCAGACTTCCTAAAATTCTCCACGGCCTCGGCTACTTTCTTCTCGGCCTCGGCGGCCTTGTTCTCGGCCTCGGTAATCGCCGCCTTCAAGTTGGCTATTTTGGCATCGGCTCGGCGAGCGATTTCTTCGGCATTTTTGGCCCGTTCTTTGGCCACTCTTATTTCTATACTGGCAGAGTGTAGTCGGTGCTTCAGTAGGTACGCTTCTGACTCTGCAGTTTTCTGCCGCTCTTTGGCCACCTTCTTCTTCTCCTTGGCCACTTGAGCATTGTCGAGTTCGTTGGCCGCCTGGCGCTGAGCTACCTCCAGCGCATCCTCAGCCTTTTTTGCCCAGGCTAGATTCTCAAGTCGGGCAGCTTCAGCCTCGGCTTCTGCCCTTTGCGCCCGGGCCACTTCCGCTTGGGCAGCCTACAAAGCAATCTCAGCCTCTTCTGCCCTGGCTTGGGCTTGGTTAGCATCTTCCCGCAACCGGCCAATAGTGGCCTCGGCCTGAGACAAAAGGCTCCTAACGGCAGTCAACGAGTTTAGCGCCTATTTAGAAATTACCAAAGTTAGGTGAAGAAACCATAGTCACTAAGGTTTAGCGGTAGAAGTACTTACCCAAAGGTGCGCTATAGACCCCTCACAGAAGAATGTCGAGGTCCCTTGATTCTGAAGAAACCTCTCGAGCTCGGGTATGGAGGCCTGGGCCATTGTCCTCTTGGCCTAGCAGCTATGGTGCAGCAAAATCGACTGAAAGGAAGGCACCTTGACCTCCCCTTCCGCAGCCTCAGTAGCTACTGGCGTCGGGTCAAACGCTCCACCGGCACTTCCTCTCGCAAAGGCTCAGCCTCTGCCTCTTCGGAAGGGATGGCCTCCGGAATCGGCCTTGAGGCCGAGGTGGTTGGCTCCACCTCAGTTACGGTGGGCGAAGGCGGTGGCACTCTGATTCTCGGCTCGGAGGAGTCCCGGTCAAATCAATAGGAGATGGGGGCGGTGCCGGTGAAGGCGAGCGAGGTCGTTCTCTCTCAACCTCATCTCTCTTAGAGGCCTCTCCGTCCTCGGTTCTCCTGGCGACTTTGATAGTGACTCTCTTCTTGGCAGCGACCCCACCCGCTCTGGCTTCTTTCCTTTTCCTTGTAACGGCCTGCCTTATCGCGTGAAGCGACGGTGCCATGCCTGCAAACCAAAACACAGGAATAATCAAGTTAAGGGAGAAGAGAAGAACCAAGTTATAAAAAAAAACTGCTCACCATTGCCAGGAACAAGGCCCGCTAGCCGAAGATTCTCCTCGGATAGCAGCCAGTTGCATCGAGGGACGTCGACAGTAATCAACTGTCCGAACGCCTCTTGATCTCTTGGAAGAATTCTGAGGTCTTTGTTGGCCTCGATGTCAGGGATTCCCCACTCGGTCTTCACTCCCTCAACTTGGGCAAAGAAGAATCTATTTTTTCATCCCTTAACAGAGGTAGGGAGGTGCAACTTAAGAGCTCTAGTGGGCCTAGGGGCGAAGGACCACCATCCCGATTGTTTCCTAAGGGTATAAAAGCAACGAAAAAGAGAAATCCTAGCCTCTATCCCATGGATATGGCATAGCACTAAGAAACCCACGAGGGTCCGAATGGAATTTGGGACCAATTGTGCCAAAGCCAAGGAATATCTATCTAAAACGTTAAGTATAAAAGGATGAATGGGAATACGAAGGCCAGCCTTAAAATAATACTCATAAAGGGCGACCCTATCGGGATAAGAGGAGGTTACCCTATCCTCGGGAAGAGGCCGGTATAGGCAGAGGTCGGTGGAAATCTGGTAACAAGCCCTAAGGTTGATAATCTCCTGAGCAGTCATGACAGAGGCGGTCTCCTCGGGAGACTCCCCCACACGAGAGGAGGGGCTGGTAATAGCCGGACGACACCAGACGATGGCCCATCCGGCGGCGGGCGATTCCCAGTGGGAAATTGCCCGACCACTCGTTGTTGCTCTGCTGGCACATCCTCCGCAGAGGAGGACCAGCTGGGCGCAGGGGAGGAGGAGGGCTGTCGAGGAAGATCGGAGGAATAACCCTTGGAATCGAAAATTGAGCATGAAAGGGACGAAGAAGCCATGAAGGCAAAACTGACCTGAAAGGTTCGAAGACGAAGAATCGGGGACGAAGAACTCGGGAAGAGGAAGATGAACAGGTTCGGACAGGTCCAGAACGGGGAAGGAGGCATAGGCAATGAAGACGGCTCCGGTCCAGGACGATCCCCTTTTTATAGCCCCGTCTTTTCACAATCATCCCACCTAACTCGCTTCAGACACATGTCCGCTTGCTATTGGGGATGGCTACGGCAACTGCCCAGGGCAGAAAGCACGAAGGTCACTGCCAATGAAGGGACGGTGGTGACCTCACTGTAATGATGCACCTGCCCAGCACTCGAAAAATACTCCTCGATCCCAACAATCGAGACGGGCGAGATGATGGCGCTGCAGCGTCCGATGCATCATTAAAGGAAGGATGGCCCTCGACGCATGACGTATGGAGATTAGCCACCAAGTGATAAAACACCCTCTTTCAATGGTAGGAGCACGCTCACCCATCTCGGAGGTGGAAGGGCATCTGATATGGCTAATCACACAGTCAGCGGCATGATAACAACCCGCACGATTTTTTGAATGCAAGTAGCCTCGGATTCGGCTTGGCCTCGGCTTCGTCCCTGGATTCGGCTTGGCCTCGGCTTAGGATTCGTTTCGGCCTCGGCTTCGGCCTCGGATTCGGCTCAGCTTCGGCCTCGGATTCGGCTTGACCTCGGCTTCGGCCTCAGATTTGAATCGGCCTCGGCTTTGGATTCATTTCGGCCTCAGCTTTGGCCTCGGATTTGGCTCAGCCTCGGCTTCGGGTCTTGCCTCGGCCTCAAGTCTTGCCTCGGCCTCGGTCTTGGCCCTAACATCAGTTCACACCATGCGGACTCTATCCTCATGAAACCAACTCCGAATATCGAGCTCGGTGATCTAAAACACCAGCTGCAACACAGCCGGCCCGCCTATCATTGCCAAAATCATGGGTAGTTGCCAGCGCACCCAACAGTCGCCGGTATTTACGGCGCCCACTCGGCAACGACGTACCTACCCGCCATTCACAGAGCTGATCCTGAGGGATTTGATGGTTCTAACGAGGGAAAAAAGGGACTCCTTGACAGGTATAAAAAGAGGACCCGAACTCGCAAGGAGAAGGTAAGCAAAGACTCTCTCATCTAAACTCCTTTTTTCCTCAAGTCGCTAACTTGAGCGTCGGAGGGTCCCCACCGAACCACCGGTCCGGGACTTCTTTTGCAGGTTCCTAGCAAAAAGGAGGCGGCTCTGCCACATTCCTGAAAATACGCAAAGGTCTTTTCTCGCCCGACGCTCTTCGAAAGTGATTTGGCAGCAACATGTGTAATGTACGTAATATAATATCTATGGATGCTTGTCATCTACTTCTTGGAAGACCTTGGCAATTCGATCTAAAAAAACTTTGCATGATAGTTATAGAAACACTTATATCTTTAAAAAGGATAGTGTGAAAATTGTTTTGAATTCATCTAAGTTAAAAATATTCCGAAACCTATAAAAGTAGAGGGAAATAATTTATTTTCCAAATCTGAAATTATGAAGGAGTTAGAACTTAAAGAGTCTATGCTCTTGTTGTATTGCAAGAAAATGAAGTTAAAAATAACCCTCACCCTATATTTTGAAGAATTTGTGGATGCTATTCCAGAAGAAATTTCATTGAGATGTTCTCCAATAAGAGTCGTTCAACGCTATATTGACTTCACACATGGACAATTCCTAATAAGGTGACTAACAGAATGAGCCCAAAGGAGCATTAAGAATTGCAACACAAGTTGAAGAACAGATGGCTAAAGGCTTGATATGAGAAAATAAGAGTACATGTTCCATCCTTGCTCCTTTTTTTTCCAATAAAGGATGGAATACATCATCTGTGAATTGATGGCAAAGTTAAAAATAATGTTACTATCAATTATCGCTTTCCTATCTCACACTTTGATGATCTTTTTGATTAGCTTCATAATGCCAGCATATTATTAAAAATTAATCTCAAAAGTTGCTACCACTAAATTTGAGTGAGGCCAAAAAAAATGGAAAACAACTTTTAAAACAAGAGATGGACTTTCTGAATGGATGGTTTTACCTTTCGGCCCTCTAGTGCTCCTACTTTTATATGACTAATGAATCATATCTTTAAAATTTTTATTGATAGGTTTGTTATTATATATTTTGATGACATTTTTGTATGCAGTAGAAACAAGAAGCAGCACCTAGATTACCTTCATCTTCAAGACCTTGAAAGAATAGAAGCTATATGCTAGCTTAAAGAATTGTGAGTTCTTCACTGATAGGTTGATCTTCTTGGGCGATATTGTTTCATCTGAAGGAATTAAGATGAATTCAAGCAAAGGGGAAGCATTCCTAATTAATCTAGCCAAAACCAAAATCCATTTATAGCATTCGGAGTTTTCACGGGCTTGCATCTTTTATTGTCAATAGATCAAAGGATTCAACACCATTGTTGCTCTAA
The DNA here is from genome assembly GCA_900491605.1 of Calamus simplicifolius. Classification (NCBI taxonomy): domain Eukaryota; kingdom Viridiplantae; phylum Streptophyta; class Magnoliopsida; order Arecales; family Arecaceae; genus Calamus; species Calamus simplicifolius. Next base: position 288,865 of record UESW01002013.1, on the reverse strand, counting down.
TCAACGAATGCTTAAAATAAAAAGTTCTTTAGTGGAGTAAGGAGGTGCAAAGCATCTTTGAACTCATTAAGAAAAAGGTGATTGATTCTTCTATCCTCTCTCTCTCTTTAGATTTTTAAAAGACTTTTAAAGTTGAATGTGATGCCTCTAGATTTAGTGCAGTACTCAGCCAAGAAAGTAAACCTATTATCTTTTTTTAGTGAAAATTTGAATGAGTTTTGCAAGAAGTACTTTACTAATGATAAGAAGTTTTATGTTATTATTCAAGCTTTAGATCATCCCTAAATAAGGTGGTAGGAGCTTTTTATTTATTTATTTATAGATGAGTAATCACATTAGTACAAATTAGTTCTAATAAGTTTAAAAAATAGAAGCTGTTTAAGGACGATAGGTTAGAAATTCTGTTTTCAAAACCAAAAAAACAGAAACTTTGAGTTGAAGATATGCCTTGCTGTCAACAATGTACGGGAAAGCGGTTGGCTTTTGACATGCTGAGGGAATTGTACAAAGATGATAGTTCTTTGGTAAAATACGGAACCATATTTGAAAAAGCCATCCAAGCAATTTTTGTTACAAGATGGGTTTCTTTTCAAGAGTAACTGTTTGTCAATTTCTCAATGCTCTTTGAGAGAGGCAATTCTGAAGGAAGCTCATGGTAACGGGTTTGGTGGACAAATTGGTAGAGAGAATTTTTATTGGCCTAGCTTGGATAGGGATGTCATAAGCCTTATTGAGAGATGCAGAACTTGTCATGTAGCCATGAGTCATGCTTAAAACATAGGTATATTATAACGACCCAGGCCCACAAACTCTTGAACCCATTTCGTAACATAAAAGCAAGATAGACAAGGTTCATACCAACTTGAACCATCACAGCCCAAAAAAAATTAATTGGTACTTGTCCTTCTTACATTAACTAAATATAAACTATTCAACCTTTTCCCAAGAGACCGATGCAGAACTATTAGGAGGGGGGCGTCACAATCTAACCCCCACTTAAAGAGGCGACGACTCAGAACTTGTCATATAGCCATGAGTCATGCTCAAAACACATGCATATTATAACGATCTAGGCCCGCAAACTCTTGAACCCGTTTTGTGACATGAAAGTAAGATGGATAAGGTTCACACTAACTTGGGCCACCACAGTCCAAAAAAAATTTAATTGGTACTTGTCCATCTTACTTTAACTAAATATAAAGTATTCAACCTTTTTTCCAAAGAATCGATGTGGGACTATTAGGAGGGGCATCACAATCCACCCTTCTTAAAGAGGCAACGTCCTCGTCGCCAGATGCATCCACCATGCAGGTAGTACTCTAAAAGTGGCTCCCATAAGCTCAAGAGATGGCTCCCATCAATGTAGCACTTTGCCCTGTGGAATGTTTACAGGCTCAAAAGCTGGCTTCCATCAATGTAGCACTTTGCCCTATGTGGCACTTAGCTCCTGCCTTCCGGTTGGTGCATGGCTCTGATACCATAATGTAATGACCCAGGCCCGCAAACCCATGAATCCGTTCTGTGACATGAAAGCAAGATAGATAAGTTTAACACCAACTTGAACCATCATAGTCCAAAAAAAATTCAATTGGTATTTGTCCATCTTACTTTAACTAAATATAAATTATTCAACCTTTTCTTAAGGAACCAATATGAGACTATTAGGAGGGGGCATCATACATATACAACATCCCTTTTCTCGTAGCTGAAGCTCCTTGGCTTGATGTTAGCTTAGGCTTTGTTGTGGGACCACCAAAAATGCATAGAGACAAAGTTTCAATTATAGTGGTGGTTGATTGATTTTCAAAAGTGTCTCATTTTATTCCTTGCAATAAGATTGTTAATGCTACACTTATGGCTAACTTATACTTTCAAAAATTTGTTAGGGTTCATGGCATCCTAAATATCATCGCTTCATACCAAGATTTAAAGTTTTGAGTCATGACGGACGCTCTAGCGAAAATTTAGGAATTCAACTCACTAAGAGCTTGGGAAATCTTGAATCTTTTGAGAAGCTTTATGGGGAAGAATATTCAGCAATGGGTTCTATTTTTGTCGCAAGTTGAGCTTGATTAACGTCGCACCACCGGTTAAACCACGGGAAAAGTGCATTTGAAGCTATTTGTGGCCAAAATCCTACTAGTTCTCTAGATTTCACTCCATTTTCAGCCACCAAGTATTATAGCGAAGGTGCTAAAGAATGAGTAGCTTGGGGGAGCGAATTTGTGATGATTAAGAATTAAATCAAATTAAACAAATTCATTAATCCAACACGAACCATTAATTGATGAAACAAATTTGCGTGCTGGGCAGCCAGGACTAGGCACGGAGTGTAGGATAAGTAATAAGAAAAGATAGTACCTGGGATGATCTTATCTATTTGAGAAGATGCTGTGGCATGCAAGGCACTATCCTTAAGAGTAGATTCGCGCCTCTCGGAGATAATATCTCGGTGCAGAGAAAATGAAAAAAGAATAAAAATCTTGCTTATCATGCGTGCATTCAACGGATGGGATTTGCACCCCTCCTGTGCACGATGATCACATGTGACACGCCCGATTAACAGGTTTTCAAAATCGGCTTCACTGATTTGCATTGGGCATGGCCCGGCTCGCGCGTGCGTGAGCTTTCTCACGACCATTCAATCAAGCAAGAGGGTAATACAAATATAAGTAAGAGTAAGATTTGTATGTTTTCCATATGGGACTAAAAGAGTAGTTTCATGACAAAAGAAGGGAAAGCTTTTGAAAGGAAAACTTTTGGAAAACTTTTGGATATTGAAATATATATACTATAATTTTCAACACGAAGCATGGCGCTGGGCTGGATAATCACATGCGGACGTATGGCGGAGGCTTGGCGAGGCATGGCCAAGGTGAGACCAAGGCGTGCCGAGGCATGGACGAAGCAAAGCGCGCATGGGCATGGCAAGTGCGGGACGGACCGTGGTGGTCGATCGGATGGCAGGTCGGGCGCAGGGTGGATGCGGCGTGTACACATTAGATCGTCGCCGGCTGGACTTGTCGCTAGAAGGGAGATAACCGCCGTGGGCGATGGTTGACGGAATCCAAGTAGGTTATGGTCGTCGGTGTGTGGGAAAGAGGAAGGCAGTTGTAAACCCTCGGTAATTAAGCGTAGGGACACCGGGATCTCAGTCGATTGGGTTTCTGTGGATGTTTATGCTCTTCGCGTGGCGATTGGGTTCCCAATCTCTTTGATCAAAGGCGCCGTGAACCTTCTTCATTGGCTTTAAAGGAGGACGTTGGCGGACCCTACCCTTCATCTTCGCCCGCGTCTTCAGCCGGTAAGTCCTTCTACCATACCAGAGAGTGAGTCAAGGATGAAGAGAGGGTCATGGCGGTCCTCCTCCTATGGTGAACTTGGTTCAAGCCTGACGGCATATTCGTCGCATTGCCGAGCCTGAGCTAAGGCTGGTGGCCCCATTGACACCGGGAGCAACATTCGATGGGTGACTGGGCAAGGGAGAGCAGGGGAGAGGGCCATAGTAGCCCTTCTCCTGAGCGGGAGCTGAACCGGCCCCCACATTGGTCTAGGCCCAATGGTGTGCCTGCCACCTTGCCGAGCCTAGGAGGCGGACAACGGCCCCCACCGGCGCCAAGCTAGCATTCGGTGAGGGTTCAGCTAGCCGGTGGTAATCAGCCGTGCCACCGGCACAGAGAAGGTACTGCGGGAGAAAGGGAGAGAAAGAGAGAGAGGAAGGCCGTGGTGGCGATCGGCTCTGAGCCAGTCACTGCAGCCGAGCTGCCCCGAGGAGAGGCCGGCAGTCAGGGTGGCCGCCGGCATGGGCTCCCCTGGTTCACCTGAACCAAGGGAGCGAGAGAAATAAAATGGAAAGAGGGGAGACCTTGTTTTGGGCTGAGTGGGCTGACCTATGAGCCCATTTGGGCCAAATTTTTGGGCCCTGTAATGGGCCGGGGACAGAGAAAAGAACATATGGGTTGGATCAGTTTTGATCCTAGTTTCTAAAAAATAATTTTATTTCCTCATTTGGACTGTTATTCTTGGAGATATTTAAGCCTAAATTTAGGCCCAGAATTAGACTGAGTAGAATTTAAGGGACACTTTGTCATTCCAATTTTAAAGATTTAATTGTGTAAAATAATGTTGTAGGTATCCAGAAGTCCAAATAACTAATTTATATTTTGGAATTAGCGTGCTGAGGTAAGTAAGCCAATTATTATGATTTCATAAATTATTTAATATGTAAATTTCGGAATTATAGCTGTATTAATTTATGAAATGAGAAGAATGGAATTGTGGTATTTGATTTGATTATTTTGAAATTGTTAAATAGTACCATAAGTATGCAAATTATTATTTGGTCTGGTTATTTGTAACTGCTTATATCTTTTAAAGTAATGACTTTTATATGTGACTAATGAGGGATATGATTACTTTAACTTTGCAAAACCAATTGGTACTATTTGATATAATTATATGCAATTGCTAATGTTCAAACCACAGTATATGTGAGAAGCTTATGCTTGTGATGATGCATGATATGTTGCATGCAAGACATAAATATGCTACTTGAGAATATGTTACTAGTGTCGCCGCGGTTCTCTATAACATGAAATGATGTGATATGCCAAGAAATATGGGACCCATCTTCACATAGAGAATATGTGGAGGATATACATCTATAGGGTGTGTTGTGATAGGTTATGATATATGGCATGACGCAGGTACTAGGACCTTTCTTCTTAAGGGACATTTAAGAATGATACATCAGTTGGATGTTTACGGATATGGTATAGGGCCGTGGGACACAGATAAAATTGATAATTATGTAGATATGGTGGGTTTGATTGCATTGCATATTTTGAAATTATTAGATGACTATGCTTTCAAAATTATTTTATAAATGTGCTTAGATTTAGTATGTTTAAATATGTATTTGAAAATATGGAAGCTTAACAAGTGTTTTCATATGTGAAAACTCGATTTGCTAAAATGAAAAAAAAATTATAATATTTTGTTGTAGGCTTACTTACTGAGTGTGATCTCATTTAAATCTCACAGTATTTTTTAGAGCCATAGAACTAAAATGGACGAGAAAAAGAGATGGAATGAAACTCCTATCAAAGCTCAAATTTTGGCGTAACTTCATATATTGATCTTGTGTGTTTTAGATTAGGGTTTTAAATCTATTTGATTGGGCTTGTATTAAAGATGTCTTGACTTTGAATGATATTATAATTACTACATCTTTAGGTTGTGATATATTTGAATGCCTTGCATGTTTGACATATGGTGGGTTATCATCCCTAGATTCACCTATGGATCTGGGGTATGACGGCTGTTCTCCTTGTGTTAACCGTCTAAAATAGCCGACGAGTTGAAAGTCCCCGCCGCTCGTCGTTGTCGCTCGCTGCCACCGTGGTGGGGGCGAGGCCATCCCTGATCGGAGCGAGCGTGGATCCTGATCAGCTACGGCTAATCTTGGGCGGGTGTTGGGCAATGAGTTGAAGAAAACGTCTTGGTTTCTTCAGTGAACCAACTGGTTCAGCCTTAAGATTCAATTAGTGAGATTATTTGAGTCTGATTATTTGATTCAGTGAGTCAAGATCTGGTTGCAATTAAACTGATTTTAATTCACACAAGATCAAATTTATATTTTGATTGAGTTAGAATAAATTTGAATTTGGTTGAAAGATCTTATTTGATTTAAAGCTCATTGATTAGACCAAAATTTATTTTAATTAGAACCAATTTGCTTATCACTAAATCTGAATTGTTACTATTATTTTTAAATTGAATAATAGTTAATGCAAATTATGAGGTGATTAAGTGATTTAGCATAGACTAATCGTAAATATATTTAAGTTAATAAAAATTAATAATATCAAAAAATAAATTTAAAATTAATTAATTATGTTCGATTATAAGTGATGATCAATTAAAATACTTCACTGTTGGATTTTTTTAGCATGTTTTGAATTGTGCATGTTAACTTATAATGGAATTGCTTATATATATATATATATATATATATGGTGGTATATTATTTTGTTATGGATGGCTTGGTTTTAACTTAAAATTATGAGTTTGGTTTGTTGAATTATATTATTCTGGATGTGGTATAATGGGCATGTACTGTTGATACGTGGTACTAGTTCTACCAGTATTGGATTGAATCCTTATCGGCCTAAATCAATAGCACTGAAGGAGGGCTTATGAGTCATGAGAGGTCGACATAGAATTAAGTCATGACTTGTGCGATACAGCATGACTAAATTTATTACATTGGATACTAGTATGAAATCAATCTGGGCATATGTGATATCACTAAGTTAGGTTGTTAGACACATGTTACCAATATGCTGATTTGCTAACATGTATATTTACTATTGCTACGGATGCTTTACGTATTGTGGCAAGCGACTAACCTAGTGATGCTTTACCTACTATAGCGAAAATGTCGCATAGTAACGTATTGTGTATTGTAGTGATGTATTATATGTTGTGGTGATGTATTGCGTAATGTGGTGCAACAGCAATATGTAAAGATTATCACTACAAGAAAATACTGAAATAGCGACGCAAATTTAGCAACGCAATAATGCATCGCTAAATTGCGACCACTTTGCGATGCCTCTGTGACAACAAAATATTGCGACGCAATTAGCGACTCAATAAACCAGAAAATCAAAAAAAAATTAATTTTTTTATTTAACGACGTAAATAATGCATCAAAATATTTTTAAATTAATTTTTATAAAATATAAATATCGAAAAAAAATATTGCGACGCAACTCAGTGCGTCGCAATATTTTTAAAAGAATTAAATATGTTAAATAGTGACGCATTAGCGATGCAATAAACCAGAAAATTAGAAAATTATTTTTAATTTAGCGACGCACCAATTGCGTCGCAAATAATTTAAATAAAATTTAATTTTATAAATTATAAATATTAGAAAAAATATTGCGATGCAACTCTGTGCGTCGCAATGTTTTTAAAAAATTAAATATATTAAATAGCGACGCATTAGCGACGCAATAAACCAGAAAATTAGAAAAATTATTTTTAATTTAGCGATGCACCAATTGTGTCGCAATAATTTAAATTAAATTAAATTTTATAAATTATAAATATTAGAAAAAAATATTACGACGCAACTCAGTGCGTCACAATATTTTTTTAAAAAATTAAATATATTAAATAGCGACGCATTAGCGACGCAATAAACCAAAAAGTTAGAAAAATTATTTTTAATTTAGCGACGCACCAATTGCGTCACAAATAATTTAAATGAAATTAAATTTTATAAAGTATAAATATTAGAAAAAAATATTGCGACGCAACTCAGTGCGTCGCAATGTTTTAAAAAAATTAAATATATTAAATAGCGATGCATTAGCAATGCAATAAACCAGAAAATTAAAAAAATTATTTTTAATTTAATGACGCATCAATTACGTCGCAAATACTTTAAATAAAATTAATTTTTATAAAGTATAAATATGAGAAAAAATAATTGCGATGCAACACAATGCGTCGCAATGTTTTTAAAAAATTAATTATGTTAAATAGCGATGCTATTAACCAAAAAATTAGGAAAATTATGTTTTAATTTAGCGATGCACTTGTTGCGTCGTAATTATTATAAATAAAATTAATTTTTATATAATAATTATCATATTAAAAAAATGCGACGCAACCCTTTGCGCCGCAATGTTTTTAAAAAAATTAATTATGTTAAATAGCAATCGATCCAAAATCGATCGTGGCCGATTGGAATCAGGGCTTGGATCGATTGCAACGTCGGATCGTCGCCGATCGGACCGATCGCCACGGTCCGAGATCGGTCGTGGCCGATCGGGATCACGGCTTGGATCGATCGCAACCGTCGGATCGTCGGTGATTGGACAGATCGCCACGGTCCGAGATCGGTCATGGCCGATCAGGATCAGGGCTTGGATCGATCATAACCGTCGGATCGTCAGCGATCTCGGACCGATCGCAGTGGTCTGGGATCGGTGATGGCCGATCGGGATCAGGGCTTGGATCGATCGCAACCGTTGGATCGTCAGCGATCTTGGACCGATCGCATCGGTTCGGGATCGGTCATGGTCGATCAAGATCAGGGCTTGGATCGATCACAACCGTCGGATCATCGCCGATCAGATCGATCGCCACGGTTAGAGATCGGTCGTGGCCGATCGGGATCATGGCTTCGATCGATCGCAACCGTCGGATTGTCGCCGATCTCGGACGGATTGCAACGGTTCGAGATCGATCGTGGCCGATTGGGATCACAGCTTGGATTGATCGCAACTGTCGGATTGTCGCCTATCGGATCGATCGCGACGGTCCGAGGTCGTTCATCGCCGACTGGGATCGATCAGGGCTTGGATCGATGGCAACCGTCTGATCGACGCCGATCGATCCGATCGCCACGGTCCGAGATCGGTCATGGCTGATCGGGATCAGGGCTTGGATCGATCGCAATCGTCGGACCGTCGCCGATCGGATCGATCGCCGTGGTCCGAGATCGGTCGTAGAGGATCAGGATCAGGGCTGGGATCGATGGCAACCATCGGATCGACGCCGATCAGTCCGATCGCCACGGTCGAGATCAATCGTGGACGATTAGGATCAGGGCTTGGATCGATCGTAATCGTCGGATCATTGCCGATCGGACCGATCGCCACGGTCCGAGATCGATCGTGGACGATCGGGATCAGGGCTTGGATCGATCGCAATCATCGGATCATCGCCGATCGGACCGATCGCCATGGTCCGAGATTGGTCATGGCCGATTGGGATCAGGGCTTGGATCGATCGCAACCGTCGGATAGTCAGCAATCTCGGACCGATCGCATCGGTATGGGATCGGTCATGGTCGATCGGGATCAGGGCTTGGATCGATCGCAACCATCGGATCGTCGCCGATCGGATCGATCGCCACGGTCCGAGATCGGTCGTAGCCGATCGGGATCATGGCTTCGATCGATCACAACCGTCGGATCATCGCCGATCCGATCGATCGCGACGGTACGAGATAGGTCGTCGCCGACCAGGATCGATCATGGCTTGGATCGATCGCAACCATCGGATCGTCGCCGACCGGGATCGATCATGGCTTGGATCGATGGCAACCGTCGGATCATCGCCGATCGAGATCGATCATGGCTTCGATCGATCGCAACCGTCGGATCGTCACCGATCCGATCGATCGCGACAGTCCGAGATCGATAGTCGTTGACCGAGATCGATCATGGCTTCGATCGATCGCAACCCTTGATCGTCACCGATCCGATCGATCGCGACGGTCCGAGATGGGTCGTCGCTGATCAGGATCGATCATGGCTTGGATCGATCGCAACCGTCGGATCTTCGTCGATCGGGATCGATCATGGCTTGGATCGATCGCAACCGTCAGATCGTCAGCGATGTCGAACCGATCGCATCGGTATGGGATCGGTCATGGCCCATCGGGATCAGGGCTTGGATCGATCGCAACCGTCGGATCGTCACCGATCGGACCGATCGCCACGGTCGAGATCGGTCGTGGCCGATCGGGATCATGGCTTCGATCGATCGCAACCGTCGGGTCGTCACCGATCTGATCGATCATGATGGTACGAGATAGTTGTCGCCGACCGGGATCGATCATGGCTTGGATCGATCACAACCATCGGATCATCGCCGACCCGGATTAATCATGGCTTGGATCGATGGCAACCGTCGGATATCACCGATCGAGATCGATCATGGCTTCGATCGATCGCAACCATCGGATCGTCACCGATCCGATCGATTGCGACAGTCCGAGATCGGTAGTCGTCGACCGGGTAGTCACAAAATTCACCGAACCGGTAAGGTCCGGCACGGATATATTTAATACTATAGAGCATTTGGTTGATGTATGCATAGGAACCAGATGCAGATATAATAAATGGCCGTATATGTAAAGAACATAACTGGAAGAAGTGAAGTATATTTTGGGATTTGCCTTATTGGAGCACAAATCTCATCCGGCACAACTTGGATGTTATGCATATCGAGAAAAATTTCTTTGATAACATATTTAACACTGTGCTAAACATCCCGGGTAAAACAAAAGATACTGCAAAGTCAAGAGAAGAACTTAATCAGTACTGCAGAAGAGGTGATTTGAGAAGGAGTGCCGATGGGACCTATCCTAAAGCCTGTTACACTCTTGACAGAAATTCACGAGAAGTTTTATGTAACTGGCTTAGAGGGTTAAAATTTCCAGATGGTTATGCCTCAAATATCGGTAGGTGTGTGGACATGCATAGCTCAAGTTGTTCGGCATGAAGAGTCACGACTGCCATGTTTTCATGCAACGGTTATTACCTATTTTGTGATAGACAACGACAGATGAATCCCGACATCAGTCAAGTTGCAATTGGGCAGAAATTAGAAACGGAGTTTGCTTACTGGTTTTATGAATTTGTGAGTAGTATCACTCAATTAATTTCAATAATGGCTTTCATTTTTTGAATTGGATGTGAATAGCTTATTAATTTATAGGTAAACGGTCCATGGTCCACAACCGACAATATTTTCATTAAGTATCTATCACATGGCCATTGAAGACCGTAACAACCTCTACTGGCTATTTTGTAAATGGGTACAAATTTCAGATTGAACGATTAGCAGCTTCAAGAAGCACGCAAAACTGGGGGCATATGTGTTAAAGAGAAAGTGTTGGAGCAAATATGCAGGATTATTATGGAAAGTTAGTAGAGGTGGTTGAAGTTGAATATCCTGGTTGGCCTATGAAACGAACTGTATTGTTTCGTTGTGATTGGTTCGATCCGATAGTCCTGTGGGCAAAAGGGTTCATAACGACTACAATTTGGTTGAAGTGAACCATCGACGAAGATTGCAGAATATACCCATTCATCCTTGCATCTCAAGCTCAGCAAGTCTTTTACTGCGGATATCCAAGTTTGCGCAACGACAAGCGAGATTGGTGGGCCGTTTCTAAAATCGTCCCACGTTCAACAATCGTATTAGAGGAGAGTTCATCAAGTCAATCAGCCGAGTGCCCTGCATTTCAAGAGGATGAGATGGAAATACATGCAATTGAGGACGACACAAGGGCTCCTGAAACATCACTTAGAGATCCAAATGGTGATGTCCAAGAAATTGCGGATGCAAATGTTCGGTTTTCTTCTGATGATAATGAAACTGAATCGCAGTCCGATACGGCATCGGATGTTGAACCAACATTTCACGAAACAAATGACACCGATTAAACATAGAGGTTTTTTAAAATTTAACTTTTTTTTAAAGTGTTAAATTTTTACATAGTCAATCATTAATCGTAATTTAATTGTATGAATCTTTAGTATTTTCAGTATGACGGGCAGAGGTAGATCTACCGACGACAGATGGAGTGAGCAGGGACATAGCCCTGCTGCATCAGATCACATGAGCGTCGGAGATGGAGAGTTCGGATCTCCAGCAGTCGCACAGCCTTCGATCTCTCTAGCAGTATTACCATCTAGCTGATCGGCACATACCTCCGAGAGTTCTTCCATTATCGGCCGCACAGTACTTTGACTTGATGCTCAGGGGCTGTAAGTATAAACTAATTAAAAATATATGTTTATGTTTTTAAGTCAAATACTTATAAACATGCATTTTTTTAACAGATTTATTGAGCAGCATCATGTATCCAGCCACATCAGCGCCGTATTTCAGAGGCGTGCAGATCCCAGTGGCTACGATTGGCGCCACATATCTCCAGCCACGAGGGAGTTTTATTTTTCTGAGTTTCAGGTAAACTTATTAAATACAATTTATCACTGATATAAAATTTCTTAAACTTAATAAATTCAGAAACTAACTGTTTATTTTAATGCAGAAAAAGTTTACGTGGATCCTGCCAGCCATGATGCCATTAGGGCAGCATGGGAGGCTCTGACGGGACGCCGATACTCCGACATGCTTCATCGTTGGAGGTCATCGGGTCAGCGTTCTGTGCACGTGCCAGAGGGTATTTGGTACGAGTGGTAGCAGGCCTGGCAGTCCGATGGCTGGCGCAGGAGGTCTGCATCAGCCAGCACGAACCACCGATCTAAGAAGGGCGGTCCTGGCATGGGTCTCTCCCGCCATACTTCGGGCTCCATTTCGATTCAGGAGCACAGACGACGTTATGGTAAGAAAACATAAATATTTTAATTACTATTTTAGTTATTTATAAATATTTTTATTAATATCATTTTTTTTAATGTTATAGTCTGAGCAGGAGGGCGGAGATCCTGGTGAGTTTCGTCTATTCAGGGCGACACACATCAGGAGGGACGGTTCCTGGGTCGACACGCGATCACGGGAGGTTGCGGTAAGAAATTAGATTTATGTAGTATATGTTAATTTCTAAAATTTTATTTCGAGAAATTTATTAACTCATTTATTGTTGATTTCATAATTTAAAGACACGAGTCGAGGAGCTTCGCTCCCAGGCATCGCAGGTCGACTCTACTGATGGGGAGACGCCCATCGAACTCTCAGCAGAGGAGAGTCGGCGTGTGTTTTTGGAGGCTGTTGGTGCCCAGCCGCGAGACTATAGGGTCTATGGTCTAGGCACTAGAGCTTCTACATATTTTCCCCATCAGGCCTCCAGCTTACGAGTTTCTGATGATCTTCCTCCTGAGCGTTTAGACGACCTTCGGAGATCTATTGCAGAGGAGGTTCGACAGGAGGTCGAGCAGGATTTCGAGGATCGTATGCGAGGCCGGGATCAGGTGATTGCAGACATGCAGATGAGATGCATTATTTGCGGGATATGGTTAGCCGCTTGTCGCAGAGTCTCTAGCCTCCACAGCCTTCATGTGATCGCTCAGATTCTTGATGTATTTTTTTTTTTATGTTGTAGATGAAAACTTCAAAATTTTAATATATGAATTATTTTTGGAAATTGAATGATTATTGTTTGGATCAATATGAGTGAAGAATGTTTCGATCAATATTTAAATGTAATGAAATTATATTAACCATTTTAATTTTTAAATTTTTATTTTTTAAAAAAATATTTATTTAGCGACGCATTAGCGACTGCAATTGCATCGCTAATATTTTTAAAATATTATTATTAAATATTACGATGCAATAACCTGGCGTCGCAATAATTTAAAAAAATTTAATAGCGATGCATTAGCGACTCAATTGAGTCGTTATTATATCTAAAATATGTTTAATAAATATTGCGATGCAATGACCTTGTGTCGCAATATTTTAAAAAAAATTTATTTGCACGCTTTAGCGATGCAAATTGCGTTGTTATTATATCAAAAATATTATTAAATATTGCGACGCAACTAAATGCGTCGCAATATTGTGACGCAATTGAGTGCGTCGTAATATTTAATAATAATTTTAAATATTATAATTTAATTTTTAATTTAGCGACACATTTGGATGCGTCGCAATATTGCGATGCAATGTTGCGTCGCAGAGAGTCGCAATATTGCGATGCAATTGCGACAAATGGATATTGCGACGGACATCTAAGCGACGCCGTCATTGCGTCGCTATTGCGTCGCAATAGCATGTTTAGCGACGTAATTGCGATGCATTTGGGCGTCGCAATATTTTATTTTTCTTGTAGTGTATGAATGGTTGTAGTTATATTTTGACACATATATTTGGTTGGTTTAAAGGTTTTTCATATGATATTTTAAACATACTAAATTGAACAAATGAATTTGTCATGTGTCAGATTGATGACTTGAGATAATGCAATCATATATATATATATAGTTCATCTTACGTATATGTTGAGGTTTACTAGGCTTTTCATATTCTTAAGGTTTGCTTTAAAAGTATGTGGTCATGCCGTGATGTTTCTGGACCGAAATCTGAATCAGGGTCAGGACAGATTTATTATGTTTGGATTCATTTTTTTTGTTACAAACGGGTGATCAAACCTTTCTTGGTTGAGTCAAGCCCAATTTATCATAATATAAAATTTGAAAAAATATAGGTGGGTACGGATCACTAGGTCTTCAAAATCATGGTCCAAAATGATGTGCAACCCGGGCAGCCATCCAATCCACCGCAGAATTAGCTTTACGAAAAATGTGCCGAATCTGAACCATATCAGCCTGCTAAAGCATCGACCAAATGTCACCTAACAGAGGGTTGGTTAAAAGAGGGCTGCTCAGATCCTGACGAAGCCAGCGCATAATAGTGATAGAATCACCATCAATAATAAGTCTACGACAACCTAAACTGTAAATGGCATGGGATATGCCCACCCACGCAGCATGCAGTTCGGCAGTTGGAACAGAGAGGTCAAGGAGGCCCAACACGCCAGCTGCCATCAGATCACCGTCAGACCCACGGATCACAAAAGCCGAACCCGCCAGGCGACCACGAACACTGCCATCAAAATTGACTTTGACAAACTCTAATGGAGGGGGTTCCCAAGAAATGAAAACCGTATGCCGGTGCGCTGCAGAAGCAGCAGGGGAGCCCCAGATGCTAGTGCTGTCAGAGTCAAGGGCAGACTGGTGGAAAATATACTCGTCAGAAAGGAGCTGAGCAGTCCTGACAATCCGGTGAAGAGAATCAGAGACATCAAAAAAATGTGACGATTCCGGGATAGCAAGAGCTGATAAGCAATATAAGCAGTCAAAGAGCTGGAACGACCGAGGTCCCTCCGCATATCCCGACGAATCATCGATAGAAAAGAGGTACAACACTGAACTGTACTCACACCCCCTCGGTAAAATCCCGCAAGCTGCCACACTAATCTCGCTCTACCACAAGTTAATATGGCATAACTGGCAGTCTCATCCTCGGTCCCACGTAACGGGCAGGTAGGAGAGATCACCATACCCCTCCCAAAGAGCAGGGAACACGTAGGAAGACAACCCCAAGCCATCTTCCAAATAAATAGGCGAGCTCTAGGGTGGATGGGAAGCCACCAAATCCAAGATCCATCCATAGTGTGTTCTGTCTGAGATCTCAAATCCTGCATGAGGTCCCTAATCGGCGCTCGGGACAAGCAGGTCCTCCTCCATAATCTAATATCCTCAGTGTGATCATGAAGAAGAGGGATAGAGAAGATACGCTGAACGAGCTCCGCACCAAATAAAGAGGCCATAAGGGAGCTGTTCCAAGCCTTGTTATCCTGATTGATAAGATCCGAGACTCTCAGACCAATAGGAATGTCTGAACTAATAAAGGGGGCCAATGAATCAGAGAGAGCTCAGCGAACTAAGTATCATCTTTGAAAAGAATGAAGGGGATGTTTGAAAAGAAGCTTTTCTCCGGTGCTTTATGCTAAGCTTAAGTCTAAAGCAGCTGGTCCATTTAAAAGTTGAATAGGAGAAAATGCATACAAAGCCAAATATGACGCCTCAAACACTTTCAATGCGCCCGTTCCTCCCTTCCATGATGAGACAGTGACCAAGACTCGAGCGCAAGCCTTCTCCACCCAAGGGTGCTTGCCAGGGGAATGCTTCCTAGCCAACAAAAGAAATTGCAACAGCTGGAGTTGGAATTAATTATTCAAATACAATAAGCGTCTCAAAATTGTACCATTCCAGCAGCTCACAACTTGCAAAAGTTCAAGAAGTATAGTTTCTAATGCATTAAATGGTTTGTGAATTAGATTTTTCTTGAAAAAAAAAAAATCACGGTCACTTTTAATATCTAGTATGATCTGCATTTGACTGTAATCGAGCGGTCTTTTTGGTTATTGATGTAGTTGATCCAACATCGTTAGAGTTAACAGTAAGAATGACTGATGGAGCCCCACCTCGTTCCCGCAGGGCGACTTCGGCCTTTGAGGCCGCTTTAGCCTCCGAGATCCCCTCGGTTTTGGACCAGACATTCCCTTGGGCTGCCACCCCGGCCTCGGCTTCGGCCTCAAGCTTGCCGCCTCGGTCTCGGCCCTCGAGCCTAGCAACCTACTATCTCGAGCCACTTGACACCCACGTGGCCTCACCGACCACCTGCTGTACCCACGTGGCCCATCAATCACCCGCTGCGGCCACATGCTCCGTCACTCGACTGCAACAGCGCGTGGCCACGCCTCGTAATGGCGCGCGTCTGGCACGATCAGGTCCGCCTGCCATCCGTAGCGCCGCGCTTGATAGGTGATAGGCGGAGCAGGATACCTCTAACATGCCCAGTGTCGGTTGTGACCCATCACTGTCAACCTTGCCTTTCATTCGTTATCGGGCAACGACACCTCGAAATCAGCAATCTTCTGGAAGCAAGGAAAGAGACATTCAAATAGGTATAAAAAGCCCGCACTCATGAAAAGGGAAGGATCATGAACTCAAGTTCTCTAGCGCACACACACTCTCTGTGCTAGCTTATTCATCTATTTTCAAGTTGCTAACTTGAGCATCGAAGGATCCCCACCGAAGCATCCGGTCTTCAGAAACTTTCTTGCAGAGCACTTTAAAAAAGATCCTCTGTCTCCCAATGTCAGAAGGCAACTTAGCGTCAACCGTCTTGAAAGTGTCATCTAAAGTTGGAGGGTTGTTTGAAGTATAGGCTTTAAATCGTCTTGCACCATATCTGCTGAAGTTAGTTCAAATAGTAATTATTGGAATGCAAATTGAACCTTAAAAGCCCTCACCCCGCCTGCTGATGTTCTTCGGGGGGAGGCGGCGGCGAGTTCTGATGGGTTCCTTATCTCTTAGCACTACCAAATACAGTAGTGCGACTTGCCAACTTAAAAATATTATTAATCGGCATCGTTATTGCTACCGTTGCGGCCATGATTGGCGCACTAGCACTCGAAATTGCGACCCCATGGCGGTAAAAGGCCTAGCCCGTTCTAGGCCTGGCACTGTGCTCTCCTCTCGGTTCCCAAGGAATTTTCACAGGGACGGGGGGACATCAAAGCCTAAAGCCCCCAAACAATGAAGCCCTCTCCTCGTGACCACCGAGGCCGCACAGCCACAGCAGCTGCTGCCTTCCCCATCCGCATCCCCAATTATACTGCCAACAAGCCCTACAGGGAAAAGAATGGCCCCGCGCCGAGAGGAGGCAGGCTTTTAAAGCATGATTTCAAATGATGTCCTGGGGATGATGGATAACATGACATGCGTTCACAGTGAGGAGGAGGCATACACGACGACGGTCAGAGAACCATTCCATTTCCCTCCCAACGACAATCCCTTTCCTCTCATTCCCCTCATCCTCCTTTACCGTCCCCAGATGACGTCCAGGGAGTACGTGCCGTGTTGGCCATAGCAGAGAACTGTGCGAGCAGCGCGTGTCGAGCCCGGAGAGATGGAATCTGTCCTTCCTTTTAATTTTGGGGCACGAAAGGTCATCACGGCATGCTGCAGCGCACGCTATCGTTAGCTTTTTTTTTTTTTTTTCGAAGTTGGAGCCATCAAAGCATCAAATTCGATCTATTCCTTTATAATATGAAATCAGCCGTTGCACTCCCGGTGAATGAGACTAATCGGTAGATGCCATTCCATATAAGCCAAAATCGCATGAACATCCTTGAAAATTGTTAGTCAAAATGGTACATAGAGCTTCTGTGAACAAACAGGACCCGGTGTCCTCCCATGCATGAAAAGAAAAAAGGGAGCCAAGGACTGTAGGACCTAAGACCAGAACTGCAAATTTTTTTTTTTTCGTAATTCATAGAGATAGAGGTCCCAACTACTGCTTGTCGATCAGAATTTCCCTCAAAAGACTCGTCCATCAGAATGAAAATGCATGCAAATTTGTTATTGAAACTGGAGATTGGCATCCAATTCCTCAAAGATTCTCTCCTTGCTTGTTGCCACGAGGAGCTTCATCTAGAACATTCATAAGAGTTGGCGGTGTTAGTAGACGTGAATTATTATGTTTGTTATTTTGAGATATCCTAAAAATTAGTCCTCCGTTGGTTCAAGAGCAGATCATCTAAAATTTAGAGCTGTTTCGGTTTAAAAGCAAACCAACCCAACTAAGACAAGACGTGGATATATATCAATATTTGTGGGAAGGAAAAGAAAAAGGAGAGCCCTCACGGGACTTCAGGCTGGATGAATGATGATGATGATGATTCCCCCACAGCATTAGTCCTAATCCCCCCAACCTATCAACTTTAATATGGTTTCTTTAATCATGGCAGCTTTATTATATTAAGCAAAACCTCTTTGGTGGCATTTTGGCCCGAGGCTGGACTGGTGGGCCACACGCCTTGGTTCCCAGGAAAGACCGCGACCCTTTTC
Organism: Calamus simplicifolius; assembly: GCA_900491605.1. NCBI lineage: Eukaryota > Viridiplantae > Streptophyta > Magnoliopsida > Arecales > Arecaceae > Calamus > Calamus simplicifolius. The sequence continues at coordinate 270,668 of UESW01002013.1, read as the reverse complement.
GTCCGTAGGGACGCGTGGCGGGTGGCGATTGGGTGGGGTTTGCTTTGCTGGGGGCTCGGGGGAAAGGTTTGGTGGATGCTCTACGAAACCTGGAGACGGGAGGGGTTGGACCACAGCATATCGCTAATAATGGCGCCAGCTTTCCGAGTCGACACGTTTCGAGCGGCCGTCGAGACGGAGAGGCGCGGCCGCGGAGGGAATCCGCCCGCAAATGCTGGGGGCTCGTCGGAAAACAGCCGTGGAAATATAAGAGAGAGAATTTTCTTCTGGCCTCTCGAGATTGTAAGAATCTGTCGATTTTTACAACTTGGACTTTAAAATATCTGCTGTCGCCGCCGCAGTGGTCGCTGGCTTTGGGGAGTTCACACTCCAGCGTGAATGTTGCTGCGAAAATTCTTCAAATGGCATTAGATATCCCTTGCTCGGAATGGATGCATCGTAGAGTAAAAAATTCTTTTGCTTGACTGCGGAAAGATAGCAATTTGTAGATGAAGATATACTTTGGATTCTCAAACCTAATTTCGCTCCGGATTCATTTAAATCTTCAAATTTTTAGTTACTTTAAAATACTATATTTTTGATCTATTCGATAAATTTTTTTATAGAATAATTATAAAATTAATTATACTTTATTATATATAATCAGAGGTAGATAAAAATTACATATATAGAAAATGAACGAGTTAAAATAAGAATATTCAAAAGAATAAATAATAATTAAAAATAAAATTATTCATAAAATATGAAGATAATATTAATTATGAATATATTAAGAAAATGATGACTTAAATGGTATGAATATATATAGTATCAATCTAAAAATGCATCTGTGTGAAGAAGTTATGTAATACATACAATATATGTAGGATGCAGTGATAAAGAAGAAATTAAAATTTTTATATTTTATAAAAATATAAATTAAGACTATATTAAATAAAAAAAATTATATAGGTAATTTCCAACTAGTTTTGAATTAAAGCCTTGTTGCAGTTAAAAATGACATCAACTAGTTTTTTACGTCCTTTTGCATGAAAAGAGTTAAAATAGATGGAATAGCCCATGTATCAACAAGAAAAATCGTCTAATATTTGCATTAGAGTGACATTTTATTTAATTTATTAATTTTAACTAATTCATGTAATGAAATTCAGAAATGTAGTATTTTAAAATATAAAAATTAAATTGTAGCAACTAAAAATTTAAGGACTAAATTAAAGTTTAAAGATCAAAAGGTATATTTTTAGTCCAACTTTTACATGCGTGGTATATTATGACAAATGTAGTATATTAGGTCTTTTAAGAAGCTGAGCATAAAAATGGGTTGCACTATTTAAGATTTTCTTTTTTCTAATACTTTTGGCTGCATATGATTTATGATCGTAAATAAAGAGAGGAGGTAGGACAAAGGAAATGATACAAAAGGTTGTAGGTTTAAACATGAAGTGTTTCAAATGATAAAATTGGACTTTGGATTTTAAAATAATTTAAAAGCTATGCACCTTAGCTAGACCTTAATCGTTTGCTTTGTCTTTCTTGTTGTTGACGAGGACAGCTGGGTCAAGTTGGTCAATGGAATGATGTGATAAAAAGTCGGTTCATATTTGAGCTAGATTTTGTTAAAGACAAGGCCTATCAATTTTTTTTTTTTTTTTTGAATTGAATGATATCTCATATGATTTATATCGTAAATAAAGAGAGGAGGTAGGACAAAGGAAATGATACAAAAGGTTGCAGGTTTAAAATGAAGTGTTTCAAATGATAAATTGGAGTTTGGATTTTAAAATAATTTAAAAATGCACCTTAGCTAGACCTAAATTTGCTTTGTCTTTCTTGTTGTTGACGAGGACAGCTGGGTCAAGTTGGTCAATGGAATGATGTGATATAAAGTCGGTTCATATTTGAGCTAGATTTTGTTAAAGACAAGGCCTATCATTTTTTTTTTTTTTGAATTGAATGATTCTCAAAAAATTTAAACATAATTCATAAGGTAAATTTTTAATTCAATAACTAATGCATCTAAAAAAATGTTAGCCAAAACATAATAATAATGACTTTCTTTTGGACAAAAATATATAGGTACAATCAGGAACCCATTATATATATGTATAAAGTTGATTGTCAATAGTATATTGATTATTGTCAACATATATTGATTATTGTCAACAACAACGGCTAATCATTATTAAGACAAAAATTATTAATAAATCATATCGCTTTCTTAAAATCAGAAGGGTTTTGAAAATTAATTTACTTAGAACAAAAGTAAATTCTACCATACTTGCAATGATATATGAGTGATATCGTAAATAAAGAGGATGATACAATGGATTGGAGGCATTTGAATAAAGCTTTAAATGAATGTGATTGAAACCTGATTTTTTTTAAAATATATAAAAAAATCATCTTTGCTAAACCCTTGGATAAATCTCAATTCAAATAACAAATTTTATGACCCATATTTACTTTGTATTTGACATATATATATATAATTACTTTTAGTTCATACTGGATTGAGTTATTATTTTAAATCAGAAGTGGAACTCCCATTATACCTATAATTATATTAAATATTGGTATGCGCAAACCATTACATATGAAGTCATTGACTCATTGATAATGATAACTCAAATTATAATTGTGGGAAAAAAAAATGCCAACCTTAAAAATATGCTGGGAAAAAATGGATTTGTCAACTCATATCGGCAATGGCTATTGGCTGAGATATTTGAAACGCAAAAGTGAAGGCCATTATCAAAGACAGCAAGGATTCATATTTTTCTCATTCTTTTGAACCATGGAAATTGTTTTGACAGTGATCGAAGCCTTCCATATTTTTAGGAACGTTTATTTGTTTTATAATTCCAACTGACTCAAGTTACGACCTCATCCAATCATTAACCATGTTCCCTTCCAACCAAAATTGTCGCTATTTATTAATATAATAGTACACCACATTATACACATACATAAGAAATATATGAATAAAAATTATATTTAGTCATGAGAATAGAATTTATAATGAATGATAGAATTTTTTTTAAAAAAAAAACTCTTGATGTACTAAAAATTCGTGTTGAATTTAAAATTGATAGGATAATCGATCTATTATTATAACATGCTTACGTTATAATAATAAAATATTAAAAAATAGTGTATTCTTAAGGCACCAGATAAAAGTATAACAGTCAACCCGAAGGTTTGATGAAGTTTGAGAAGAACTTTGTGGGTCCCCTTGGAGGAGGCAGGCATGGATGACGCATCCCATACATGCCGTCCGATGTAACAACATCCATCATCGGGAGCCCCCACATCATCATCAACGGGAAGCTCTCCCGGCCCTCGTAGCAGCGGCGGCAGCGGCAGCAGCAGCAGCAGCAGCAGTTGTAGGCATCTGCCGTATTGAATTGTCACTGAAAACGATAAAATCTTATGTTGGAGAACGGAAATGGAAGACAAATAGAACAGGACAGCGGCTACATTAAAACCCCGCATCATGCATTTGACGACATTGTCCTTCACGAGGGCGCTAAGACCGCAGCGGAGGTCATATTCGTCAATTCACCTCCATTCCCTCCGGGAGTCGGTTTTGTTTCTTTCCCACTAAAATAATACCAAAAGCAATCCCAGAGTATCTTCCCAGACCCAGCAATTTGCCGTGGCCTGGCGGCAGCCCCAGCGGCGTAGGAGTCGTAGCCGGGGGACCACTGTCCCCGCTCCTACGTAGCCCTCGCCTTCTCCCGCCACGCGTCCCCCGACGTACGCCAAGTGGACCCGCGCGTCTCGAGGTCCTCCACCACCCCCGGCCGGGGACCACCCTCGTGACGGAGGGCGGGGGACCACGCGGCGCGCAACGGGCGAGCCGCGCTGGAGCCGGCGTCGACCCCGGTGTGTGTCGCCCTAGCATTGGCGCATTCGCTCAGCCGCGCTCCATTCCGGGGGATTCTCTCAGCCGCGCTCCATTCGGCGGTCCCCCCCGCCACACTCAGCGGTGGTCCTCGCCGTCGCTGTCCTCCCTCGCCCTCCCTTATTATTATTATTATTATTCTTACCATTTCTTTTAGAACAAAATATCATTATTAGCATGATAAAAGCCGTGATTATTGTCCTCCCTTCTTCCCTCACCGGCCGGTAAAGGCCAGCCATTTGACTTCGTCTCTTTTTCTCTCTCTCTCTCTCCCCCCCCATAAATCCATGTCGTCGCAGAGACCGTAAAAACGGCCGGATTTTATCAGCCTTTCTTTTCCCAGTCCTTGAAGCGATTCCTCCAGCCCGCGAGTCACCTTGCTTTGTTATGTTATGTTGATTTTTTATTCTGCGTGTGGGTATTAAGTCTTCTGGTCTCCTCGTGCTTTGTTTTCAAGCTTCGACGTCTCTCTCTTTCTCTGTCGTTGCTTTATTTTCTTTCTATCAGTGGCTGCTGGGTGAGTCGGATACCAGGGGGATGAGGTTTGGGTTTGGGTGAGGAGGAGATATTATCATGGCGTTCCACAATCATCTGTCGCACGAGATGGCGCTGCCGCCGTACGCGGAACAGCAGCTGGGGGAGAATCCGGCGGTGCTCATAACCTCCGACGAGGCCGTCAGGAAGGCGTCCGGCGGCGGAGGGGGAGGGCCTTCGTGGCTCAGCAGCGCCATCCTCCGGCAGGAGGGCCAGCACTACGGCGCCGACGGCAGCTTCCTTCACCTCCAGACAGCCTCCGACTCGACCGCCACCCCGGCGGCCGGCGGCGGCGGGTCTCGGTGGCTGCCGCGGCCGCAGATGCGCGGCAGCGACGAGGAGAACCCGGTATCTGGCGAGTCCATGATCGCGGTGGCGATGTCGAACGGGGGTAGAGGAGGACGAGGAGGAGGGTCGAGTGGGCACGGCGGCGGACCGGGGGAGGCGGAGGCGGCAGCGGCTGCGGCCGCAGCCGCCGCCGAGGGGACATGGCAGAACGCGAGGTACAAGGCGGAGATACTGGCGCACCCGCTGTACGAGCAGCTGCTGTCGGCGCACGTGGCGTGCCTGAGGATCGCGACGCCGGTGGACCAGCTCCCCCGCATCGACGCCCAGCTGGCCCAGTCCCAGCACGTCGTCGCCAAGTACTCCATGCTCGGCCCCTCCGCCGCCCCCGACGACAAGGAGCTCAACCCGTTCATGGTACGTTCAAAATCCTCTCCCTCCCCTCTCTCCTCTCTCTCCTTTTTAGCGTATGTTAATATTCCAAAATCGCTACTCTTTCTCTTTATTCTTTGTTAATTTTCTTGCTGATTAGTTTTGTTTCATGATTACACGTAGCATTATTCGTTTTGGATTTGGGATCTGGTACTTGACTATAGAGGAGGAATCGAGTGGGAATAAGTTTTAGAAGAGACATGAATAGTTTCAGTAGGGTTGCATGTTTGTGAGCAATCTGACAAAGTATGCTGAAGGTTAGGGATCGATAGAGGACTTGGAAACGAGAAGTCACTTAAAGTTGGTCCATTTTGTTTCTTGGGATCACAGCGGAGGTCACGGCCTCCCAAAATGGAGGAGAAGCGCTTGTTTTGTCTTTTTCTGGAGGAGCATGCAAGCCTAAATGTTATTGGGGGATGAACAGAACAAGGCTCATGGTTCGCTGCAATTGATAGTGTATTAGCTTTATAACCAAAATCCTCCAGACACCATGGTAAGTAAGAACAAGCAACAAGCTTCACGAACCATGAAGACTTCGCAGTTAGCTGCTAAGCGACGCCACAAGCTAGTTTCAGCTTATGTGGTTTGAGCATAATTAGCATACTTTTACTTTCAATGTTTTCTAAACTTGTCTCAAGATTAATGTGTTAGGGCTAGCAGTTGATCGTCATCTACCAATATCAATAACAAACAATTATTCCAGTAAGTTCAAGTAGATATATTATGTTGCAACCTCAACCTCAACCACAAATATATGTTACTGGTATAAAAACGTTGGATTCTAATGAAACACTCCTTTTCTACTTGTCCATGTTTGGTCCCTGGCAACATTATTTGAGGCTGAAATTTCGGGAATTCCAGTAACATTAGAGTGTATCTCTATCCAATGCCCGTGACTTCCGCTGCTGCAACTCAACCAACCATGAACTAGCTAGGTCGCAGCTTCTGGGATTTTCTCTTAAATTAGAGTTGGTTACAAGTTGGCAGGCCAAAACAAGCACTGGAATAGGTTGTGGTAGCCAGACTTGCAGGTGACCCAACTACATGCAACCAAAGACAACTTTTACCAGGGGAGGCATATTTTAAATCTTAGATAAGCAGCTGGAATTTATTCGCACTCTGGATGAATATCATTATTTCTGTGGTGTTTTAGCTAGTTGTGATATAGACATCAAAGATTAGTTGATGATGTGCGAAGTTCTTTGGGCATGAGAAGGAAGTTTATGGATCAACATACAGGCAACTTTCTCACAGTTGATTTTTATCATAGGTTCAAGATAGGTTCTTCTAAAGTTTCATGTCAATGACTTCACCTTCAACTTACCTACTGAAAATAAACTCCAAAGTAGATCCCCTGGACCTTAACTCTCGTAGTCCACCCTTGATATTGTTACTTTCCTCCAAGCTTATTATGAACACCTTTAGAAACCAATGTCTTGTTTGAATACTAGATAACATGCATTTAAAATATGATCATACAAAACATTAGTCACTTCCATAGAAACTAAATTTAAGAGAAGGTTGTTCAAAAAGAAGCCGACCTCATGTAGTTGGAAAAAGGCTTAGATGAGTTGAGTTGAGTTGTTAAAAAAGATCAATGCAATTATAGAAAGATTAGAATTGAATACTATCTTGAGCTTGCAAGCATTCAGAATTGAGGAATAGAAAGCAAATTTTATCTGTAGTTTTCTCTGATGAAAATTGAGGAACGAAAAATGGTTCAATAAATTAAGAAGAGGACTCCATGATCTATTTACATAATCAAACATGAAGAGTTTACTTGTTTCTACCATGATATCTAGTTCTGGAAATACATACTATAAGGAGCCACCTTCAACAATTTGAAGCATCAAAAGTGCATCTTTGACTTAACCAAATCATTTTTTTTCAAAGAAAGTCAATCATTTGTATAACTCATCTAGTGTTAAACATTGGAGTAGCTTTCTAGACCTTGTACTCATTAGGTTTAGGATTTTAAATGGACAAATTCTATGATTTTTTTTGCTTTTTATGAATGGCACCATAAATAGTTCCAACTTTAAGGACTATATATAAAGGCATAAAGGCCTGCTGGTATTGTACGGTGATTTTAGAGGGTTGAGATTGAAGCTCTATTTTTGAAAAAAATCATAAAATAGTATGGCAACCAGAGTCTCTTAAAATTTCTCTAGGGAGATTTTCTTAGATGCTTCCTTTTTTTTGTAAGCAAATCTTCTCATTATGGGCTCTCTTGGGGCTCTAGAATAATACCAACTATATATTCCTGTGGCAATGCTTCAATATTGAGTAAATTGGCTACCAATCAGTGTCCATCTGTAATTGGGATTCGTAGTAACATTAGATCATTGCCCAGCTATTAGACAACTTGGATTTCAATTGCATCCCTGGATCAATCTGATCCATAAATATGATGGAAAGAATTTTCAAGCCTTTTGTTAAACTTGGCCTCATGTAATGAAAAATTTCAAAACAGAAACATCCAATTTCTTGTCAATGTTATGCACAACTCAGAAGGTTGTTTGAAAAGGATTTACTTCTGCAAAGTGCATGAGGCCAAGTTTGATTTCGATATTGACAAAACGTGGATCAATGATTTGATTAAGCATTTATACGAGTAAAAGTTGTGCTTTAAACACAAATAAGAATTAACCTTTGATATTTAAACATGGCTTGTGCAATCATTAGATTTAATGCGGAGCTAAGTATATTATAAATGAGTGTTTTGTTCATGTTTTAATAGCCAAAATACTTGACGGAAAGGGAATTTCCTGCTTGTATATCTGTGTTGCACTATAATACATGGATATTTTATCAAGGATTCCCCAAAATGGCCAGGATTATTTTGGTCGGTTGCCAGATTTCTGTGTAATCAAGTGAATTCACCATTGTAAGAACCCATGACAGAGGCTGCAGGATTTCGACCATTTCCTTCTTCTTTGAGAAAGAGAGAAGGAGAGAGATGTTGACCATGAATATAAGTAAAGAGGAAAAACGTTTGGGTCTTTCAAGACCACACAGTATTGATAGCTGAGGTTTATACTTCAGGGGATTCTCTTTACATGATTGGTGTTCCATACCTCTTGAAATGAAAGGAAAAATACTGCACCTTTATATATATATATATATATATATATAGATAGATAGATAGATAGATAGATAGATAGATAAAACTATGATGGTACTCTTTACATTTTAAGAGCTAAAATGTGGCAAGTGGTTATATCTTGTGCATATTATTTTCTAATGCTGTAACATTTAGGCCTTTGGATTTTTATGAGTACTCCTTATTAAATCATGATCATTTATACTCGTATTAAATCATACTTCAAACTTCCTAGGTAGTGGAGAAGATTGATGCAATAAATTTATTTTTGATACAGATTTTTCCAACCGTAGTGTTATAGAGGTTGTCAAATGATAGAATTTGATCTATGATACCATACTGAGTAACGTGAGTTCAGGCCAGCCAAAAGAAAATCTGCAGTCACAATCTGTGATAAACTTAAAAGAAATAATACTTGGTATAAAACAACTAAGAAAATCCATAGCTAGTAATAGTGACATGTAAATCCTTGTTTCTATATCTTATGAAGTTATTATTGACCATGCCACATAGGTTTTTTGATTCGTAAGTTAATATCTCGGCCACTGTCATGCCCTAGACCCAATGGTGGTGGCCTAGGTTGACAATCCGCCACATGCCTGGCATGCAAAGTTTTCAATACATAACAAATAAGATAAGGAGGAATAATAACTACTTGGCATTCAAAGTCAAGAACCTTACTATAAGCCATAATCATAAGTGTTGGGCTATATGCCAAAATACATAGATCAATTAGGCTACGACAAAATGTTAGATGTAAGTTACTTTGATAAAGCTCCAACTACCCCTGTGAAAGTAGGTGCTGGAGTCAAGTAGCATATCATGCCGTATCCTGTCATAGCACATTCCACGTATGTGTATCCTCCACAGCCACACATCATAATTCTTATCTTGGGCAAAGCACTTAAACAAGATATTGAAGAATTGCTACTTTGTTTTAGTTTTTGATTATTCATATCATAGTTTTTGATTCCTGTTTTGTTGTTATGCTTAGACACACTATGTCTTGTTGCTCTGTTCCTTCAAAGAGCAATTACAACAGCATGTTCGTGTTCATGCGATGGAAGCAGTGATGGCCTGCTGGGAGCTTGAGCAATCTCTACAGAGCCTGACAGGTGACTTCCACATTCTGGTTCCTTTTTTGATTTAGGTCAATCCACATATAATCTGCAAACCATAAGCAGTTAAGTTTTATGCCTTCGGAAGTTTTAGTTTGCACTGTTAGTGAATGCCAACCAATTCAACTGCGTCAACGTGCTACCATATTCCAGTCTTGTGTTGAGAGGAATACAGCAGGGCATGTTCTAGCCACTAAATATTTAATGTTTTAGGAGGAGAATGTTTTACTTGTAGCATAGAGGGGGGGGGGGGGGGGGGGGAAATGCTGAAGGATACTTCCTTGCCCTCCTGCTGAAGCCAGCTCTCAGCAATGTTGAGCCTCAACTCGTTCTGGCCACAAGGCAGTGCGGAAAGCGGTGAATATAGGTTAACCAGCTCCATAATTATAGCTAAGAAACCCACATGTCTATTAAACAGCAAATATCAAATCAGTGCATTCCTGGCATCTACCACTTAAGAGTAAAACACTCCTATATAACAGGCCCATAGACCTCTCTTCACTGATGAACCACTGTGGTCTAACTAGATCAATTTGTAGCCACCATGATGAGAGAATTGTCCCAGGAACCTAGTGTTCGTATGAATGGCCTCGGGTACGCCTTTAATCTTTATTGCAGTACCATTTGAGAACTTGTCAGATGAACAGGGCTTCTTTACTGGTTTCACCTACTTCAACAAAGGCCTTTATATGTTGTGTCTGTCCAGTATTCTTCAATGCTTTCAAGAGCATACCAGAAAAGCTGCTTTAATTTACTTGGATGTCTTGCCAAATTTAAGTAAAAGAGCCGAAGTCCAGTTGCTTTTCTTCTTATGTGGAACAACAATTTATTTAGTCTTCAAATACTTTCATAATAGGTTCCATTTCAGGTTAATCATAAAGGACACTTGAAAATCTTAATTTGGTCTCGAGTTATAAATCAACATACCAGTTTTAAGCCGGTTAGAAGCTTGCATTTCACCTAGCTGCTTAGGCATCTTCTTCCTCATACTACCTTTGAGAAGGTGAAAAAAAAGAGTGGTTCTTTATGTGACATATTGCATAGCTATGACCAGGTATTTAGAATCATCTGTCCATGGAAGTTCGTGATATATGAGTCCCCTCTTAAGTTGAAGCTGACGATATTCTTCTTCCTGATTTTTCATTACTTTGCTATTTTAATGCGACTTATTAGTGACTTTGTTTTAAACTAGCTGCAAGGAATTAGATTCTTTGACTGATTTTTCATTATTTGTGAATATATCCTTCCATGGAATGGATGTCAAGTTCGAACACCCTCTTTAGCTGACGTTAAAAAGTAAATATTGTTACAGATTTTTCATGCGTTTTAAGGACCTAATCTATGATCCTTAAGATCAGGAGAACGGCTCACAGTAGATTCTGGCTGAAAAGTTAGGATTCTTGTCCTTAAATTTCAAATCATCTCATACTCAGAATCCTATAAGAGTTGTTGAATGCTTATTTTGATGCTGGACTTGTCACATGCCTTCAGACCTTGTGAATAATAGATTTTATTCGGCAATCATACCGAACCATGAATAGTCTAAGTTGTTGCACCAGGTCATTTCGAGCCACCTTAGGTTTTAAATCAGCATGGTTCTTGTTGCCGGGATCCGTCTTCCGACTCGGACGTGGTCGATCCTCAGGGAGAGGGGTGCGGCGGACCTGCAAAACAGGAAGCTCACACGCGGAGGGACGCTGGGGGTGGTCCTCCGCGGAAGGCCCTCCGACGCTCAAGTCAGTGAGAAAGGAATCGACGATCAACCAGACAATGGGGAGGTGGATCTCTCCGGGAGACCTCTCCAGGGGACGGCCAATCGGAAGCTCTAGGAGGGGCAGAGCACCGACGAGCTGCCGGAAGAGAGGAATGATTCCAGAGTTTTGTGTGTCAAGAGTCGCGTACCTGAGGGAATCTGCCAATCTGATATTTATAGACTATCACCTGTGGACTTGAGCATCTTCTGGAAGGTTCTGGGGTTGTTACGATACGGGGGTAGACAGAATCAGGCCGTTGTGGGGCCGTTAGAATCCACGCCTTGTTTGTTAAGGGATCGACGGCTGGGAGAGCTCCTTGATGTCTTGGGATCTGGGTGAGTAGACCTGGGGCAGTTACAATAGGTCTTAGGCCACGTCTCAATATGATTCCTTGCCTAAGGTGCTGTTCGGGTAAGCTTAAGCTCTCCCGCGTCAGGTTCCGCGGAGGTAGACGTCAGGGCATGGATCGCTAGGTAGAAGCGGACTACGGAAGCCCGAAAGAGGTCGAGCTACGGAAGCCCGGAAGGGGCCGAGCTACGGAAGCCCAGAGGAGGCCGAGCTAGGGAAGCTCGGAAGAGGCCGAGCTAGGGAAGCCCGGAAGAGGCCGAGCTACGGAAGCCCGAAAGAGGCCGAGCTACGGAAGCCCGGAAGGGGCCGAGCTACGGAAGCCCGGAGGAGGCCGAGCTAGGGAAGCCCGGAAGAGGCCGAGCTACGGAAGCCCAGAGAGGCCGAGCTAGGGAAGCCCGGAAGAGGCCGAGCTACGGAAGCCCGGAAGGAGACGGCGGAAGGAGGTCAGCCTTAGCCGCCTCGCACGGATATCGATGCAATGATGATTTTACCCCCCAACACATGCCCTCCACTCCCTAGTTCGAAGCGTAGGTTCGGGCGTAGGGAGTATAAGCTCAAGTGGCGCGCCCTGGATGGGACGTCTTGGCCTAAACAGTTCATGCAATGATGCCCTAATTAATGCGACAGGGCCATCGTACCTTCGGAGGTAAGGTTCCTCCACTAGCGACGGTTGAGATTGTGCCGTGCCGTGAATCCCGATCGATATGGAGGTTTGTCGAGGCGATTCTGGACGCCTCGAATAAGACTCCCGCCTCCCCTGGGTGGTTCCTTGGCGGAGAAGCGAAGTGACAGCCGCCCTATATGTATATATATACTTATACACATGTGCGCATGTTCGCGGCGTCTTCTCACCTTGTTTTCAGAAGAGCATTGGTCTCCATCCTCTTCAGCGTTCATCGTTTTCGCCCAGGATTTCCCTCAACCGAGATGGCGATGAGCCCTGAAGATGTGGCCTCAGAAATCGTTGCTGAGGATTTGGGGAGGATTCACTAGAGGTATGGTCTGTCCCTGGATGTAGTTTTGCGGGTGCCGGAACCCGAAGATAGGGTTACTCGGGGATTAGAGTCCGGAGTCTTTATCTATGAGGATAGTTTTAAGGCGGGTCTTCGTTTTCCTCTCCATCCCTTGGTGAAGGAGATCATGACCCACTTCAACATCTGTCCATCGATGGTGGCTCCAAATAGTTGGCGGAATATCATCGGATTCATTTCGATGTGTCACCAGATTCAAGTCGTTGCAACTCTCCCCCTTTTCCGCACCTGTTACCACTTGACTCCCGGGAGGAAATCGGAGTGGACCTCTATCGGGCCCCGGAGATCTTTTAATGTCATCGCGGATAAGCCTTCTTCCATCAAGGGGTGGAAGAGCCGATTTGTGATTGCGGAGGGAAACATCGGTTCCGATTTCCCTCGACGATGGGGGGAAGTTGCAAGGGATGCGGAGACGCATCCGGCCTTATCGGCGCAGGAGGAGAGGGACCTGGATGTCCTTCGTAATGGACAGGTATTTTCGGCTAACGACCTATTATCGGAGGGGGCCCTCTTCGCAGCCGGGCTCAGCCCTCTGGATCCTCAAGGTGAGTCCCTTTTCGCGCTGTGTATTTTTCTCGATTACCGCGCTTGAGTCTGAGCATGTAAATTCTGGTTTGACAGCTATAAGGTTGGCGTTGTCGAGCCTCTCCAAGAGGAAGAGGGGGAAGCACCCAGGGGAAGGTAGCGGCGCGGACAGCGGTCGGCCCAAGAAAAGGGCCCATACCTCTGCCAAAAACCCGCCGGACGTCGGAGCAGTCCCCATAGGGCTGCTGGGGGCGAAGGAGGATCCGAGGAGAATGGCCACGGCACCTGGCGCCCTCGTACTGGAGATATCGGACAGTTCGGATGAAGCTCCGCTGGCTCGTCCGACCGCGTCCCCCTTGAAAGAGGAACCTGCGACGGGTCCAGCGGAGGCGGCCGTAGTAGAGGGGCCCATTGTCCCCGCGGGATTACCACTGGCTCCGGCGGGAGCGGGGGAGGAGATAGCTGCAGCGGAGGAAGTTCAGGGGGAGCCCCTACTTGGTCTGTCCGCCGGGGAGTCTGGTAGCAGTGAGGTCGGGCCGCCCTCAATGGGTCAAGAGGCGGGTCAGACCGAAGCCTCGGGGGAGCCCGCGGAGGAGACGCAGATGGTGGCGACTGGAAAGGATGCATCGTGGAGGGAGCACAACAACGTGGGGGTCCTACGATCGGGGCTCCCTCGAAGAAAATTTTGGGGAGGCTGGCGCTCGGGCTGGCCGAGCTATCTGAAGAGGCCCAAGCCAGGGCCTTGATGGAGGAGGCTGGGAGGTTGAAGGCTTCTCAGATGGGGGTCGTCCAGGTCGGTCCCTCAGACGGGGCCGGTCAACCCAGCAGCTTGGAGACTAGCATTGATGAGGCGTTTTCCGCCATGATAAGGTCGGTCCTGCATCCGGGTGCGGATCCATCGGCGGACAAGTTTGCTGACCAGGAGTTGATAGATGCGGCGTTCGGGCAGCGAGGTGTAGCTGAGAGTATCCATCTCCTTCCTGCCATTGATAACACGACTTTGATGAGGATGACCCGGGACTACGCTTCGCGGGTGAGTCACTTTTCCTGCGTGACAGACGTTTCTCGATGGACCCCGTCGTGGGCGCTTATTCGGTTTTTATCTTTGTAGAGCGTTTTGCTTTCCCGGGCAATTTGCTGGCGCCTGAGCTTGGCAACGGGGGCCAGTGTCCAGGCCCAGAGGGAGAATGTCGAGCTCCAGTCGCGGCTGAAGGTGTCTGAGCAGTTTGAAGAGCTCATGGACACGATGGACAGGAACTCGAAGGCGGCAACGGCGGCACATCAGGCTGCCGTGGACGAGGTGTCCAAGCAGAAGCGCAGGGTGAAGGAGTTCCAGGAACTCCTAGCGAAGAACGACGATGCGTGCTTGGAGTTGGCCCAGATTAAATCGAAACATTCCGCGGAGGTGGCGGCGATGCAGCGGGAACACGGAGAGAGTATGAGTCGGCTGGGGAGGGAGGCCGACGATGAAAGAAGGCGCCTGGCGAGAATGCTCGGCGAAGTGGAGGAGAAATTGAAACGGCGCGATGGTGAAATCGCCCATTTGAAGGAGAACGCTAGGTGGCATCAAGGGACGATAACTCGGATGAGTGACGAGTTGTCGCAAGCTCGTGGGGAGATTGAAGCCAGACAATCGAAGATCAGTACCCTGCAGGAGAGGGTCGAGCTGGTCGGCGCTGACAGGACAAGAGCCCGGAGTGAGGCCGAGGAGCTGGCCAAAAGGCTGGCCAGGCGAGAGGGGGAGGTATGCCCGCATTTTACCCTCTTTATTTTTCTACTGGCTCCTTGCGACGCCGATTGATTTTGGCTTTTCCAGATGGCGAAGATGGGGTCGGAGATTCGGGCTCTCCAAAGTGTGCTCGCGTCTACTCGCAGCAGGAGCTCGGAACTCGAGACACGGGCTAGCGAGCTTGAGGAACAAAATATCATTTTGAAGGCCCAAGTGGTCGAGGCCGAGAAGCAGACTGCGGAGGTCAAAATGCAGCACGCCATTCTCAAGGGTAGGCAGGACGCTATTAGCGTTGACGCCTTCCATCATGGGATAGAAGAGTGTAAACAGCGGATTCTCGGTGAGCGCCCGGAGTGGGATCTTTCTTTCCTGAGCACCCGAGATCCCGACGATGGCGAATCTGAAGAAGAAGAAGATGAAGATGAATATGCCGACGTGCCTGACGGCGAACCTGGCGCCGCCCCTAGTCCCAGCGAAGCTGCAGTTTCTGAGGGACGATCGCAAACTGCCGCCGAGGGGGCAAGAACATCGGAGAAGGGTGAGCCTAGCCATGCCTCCGTAGGCGCAACTGAGGGCTCCTCAAAGGCTGGTGCGGCTCCTGGTTCGTAGGAGTTGTTATTGTACCTTGCCTATCTGTCGTTCCTTAATAAAAGAACTTTCTATTTTGACTTAAGTGCTGTCCTGGTTTGGCCTCATCGTCGCCCAGTTTCGCCTTGAGCGGTCTGTGGCTCGCTGGCGATCTTGGGTTATCTTTATTCCAAGACCAGGCAAACGCGTTAGCTCGGATCGATAGGCGAAATAGGCCGGCCAGGGATGACAGGCGAAATAGGCCAGCTTGGGTCGACAGATAGAATGGATCGGCCAGGGCCGACGGGCAGAATAGATCGGCTGGGACCGACGAACAATATAGGTCGGCTGGCGCCGATGGATAAATTAGGTCGGCTGGGGCCGATGAATAAAATAGATCGGATTGGGCTGACAGAAGAAATAGGTCGGCTAGGGCCGACGGATGAAAATAGGTCGGCGCGGGCCGACAGAAGAAATGGTCGGCTAGGGCCGACAGAAGAAATAGGTCGGCTAGGGCCGACAGGCAAAAATAGGTCGGCGTGGGCCGACAGAAGAAATAGGTCGGCTAGGGCCGACAGGCAAAAATAGGTCGGCGTGGGCCAACAGAAAAATAGGTCGGCTAGGGCCGACAGAAGAAATAGGTCGGCTAGGGCCGACAGAAGAAAATAGGTCGGCTAGGGCCGACAGAAGAAATAGGTCGGCTAGGGCCGACAGAAGAAATAGGTCGGCTAGGGCCGATGGATAAAATAGGTTTTCGTGCTTCCTACCACCCTGCCAGCGTCCTGCTGTCCCGCAGGCAATTCGGTTTTTACTTTACTAGAAGCGGTGATACGGCAGAGTGGGGGGGTATAAAGCTGTATCAGAGCTTTCTGGAAGGTGCTCTTTTCCCATGCAGGCTACCTCGTTGCGATGCACACGCAACCATCCACTATTGGACAGTACTTTTTCAAAGGACGATTTTCTGAGCCTGCCGGTTTTTGAAGCGTCAGCGGACGATTTCCTGTATTTACTGGCCATGATTCGGGATCAGGAGGGGATCTTCGTACACATCCTGGTTCAGGCGGTGGGCTTGGCGCGCAGTGGGGCGCCAATCTTGAGAGACCACGTGGAGGTACTGCTTGGAAATTTAAATCTCGGGACGCGCAGTCTGGGTAGCTTTTCCTGGTCCGCTTCCGCCTATAAAAAGGAAAAGGGGGTCTCATCTGGTTATCCCCAAAGTTTCTTTCTTGCCAGAGCTTTTACTACGCTCATTTCTCTGTTGCTACGAGTGGAAGGATCGACTTTTCCTTTCATGGGCTCCTTGCCGCCGGATAGCTGGGGCGACCGGGGAGCAGCTGGAGGACGGCTCATCCTTAGGGGATGAGTCTCGGAGATCACATGGAGAGCGCACATGGGGGGCGCAGAGATCACACGGGGAGCGCACACATAACTCTTCCCGTGTGACCTTTGCGGCCGGTTACGGGGGGCTTATGGCAGGAGGCATATCGACACCCCCGTAACACGCACGGACTCCCCCTTTTTCGCTTGCTTGGGTTCCCGTCCCTTCTCTGAGGGGAATCCTTGCCACGGGAGGAAAAATATGAGAGCAACCGGGGTCGGATGGTCCCCGGTTCCCTTGGCTGGGCGACGACCCGCGATCCAGCACCCCCTCCTAGGGGAGCAGGCTGGATCGTCCGGATCCTCAGAATCAGCATCCGCGGGCCATGCCTCCTTTTGGATCTTTTAATTCATCCGCCTGGGAGGACTGATTCCGTGGTTTGCCTGATTTGTCGATCCGGTCGTTGGAACATCTCAGTCGCCTAGGTCTGCTTTGGAGCAGTTGCTCGGGTTTTGAATTTGTCTTTATTTTATGCATTTACTGTTCTTGTAACGCCTGTGAGGCATTTGTAATTGATCATGATCGGCAATAAAGAGAGTTATATTTTGTGTCTCAATCTCTATCTTTTCTTGTGCCGAGCCTTTTGCTATTGTTGTTTGTGGGCGTCAAAAGCGTTCCGTTCGTCCTTAGGCGAGGATCCCACGTCACTCAAATTAATTGAGGTTTGTATTCGGCGATTCATGGATTATTCGGGGCAACACGCCCCCTACTCTGGTCGGAAACTTGGTGTTTTCACGTTTTGCTTTTCGTAAAGCCCGATTTACCGTAGGTCGGTCTTGGCCGAAGCTCAGGGAATTCGCACCCCTTCTAGTCATGGTTCAAGGAACCAGTCACTCGGGATAATCGAGTTTCGGGGAACGTCTTACTTGGCCCTGCCAAGGTTTGAAGAATTTCGTAGCTCGGTCCTGCCGAGGTTCGGAGGACTTTGTAGCTCGGACCTGCCGAGGTCCGGAGAACATTTCACTTGGCCCTGCCAAGGTTCGGAGAATTGGTAGCTCGGCCCTGTCGAGGTTCGGAGAACATTTCACTTGGCCCTGCCAAGGTTCGGAGAATTGGTAGCTCGGCCCTACCGAGGTTCGGAGAATTTCGTAGCTCGGACCTGCCGAGGTTCGGAGAACATTTCACTTGGCCCTGCCAAGGTTCGAAGATTATTGTAGCTCGGAGGGAGCGATTCAGCCGCCGTTGCAGGCCACAGCGTTAGGTCCACGTGGCACCTAATCAAAGGGGGCGTCCGAGTGGGACGGGCGGCGCGTTGTCACGCTTTTATTGGCGATGCTGCTCTTTCCGAGGGGGCAAGTTATCGGCCGAGCGGCGGACTTCCACGCTTTCCGAGAAAAAAGGGGGTGGTATTAAGCGGCTCGGGGAAGCGCCGAATGTATTTAATGCAGGGGGCGATAGATTGGAAAGTGTTCGCCTGGGGAACCTCCGAACAATCTGTTCGCGCTTATCGATCTTACTCGGGATAGGGCGCGACTCTTTGGATTCCTCATGCATTAGAATGGTGACACGTGGCAAACTCTCGTGGGTCGGCGTTTGCGGCGCGGCCAATCGGGATACCTGCCTGGCGGGTATAAATATGACCAAGGGGGATTGGTTTCGGCCATCCCTCGGTCTGAGCTCCGAAAAAGAATGGCCTCTCCAGCGCGATCGTCAAGTGACTCGCATTCCTCGGTTAGCAGCCCGCTGTACTCGGAGGGGAGGAGCACCTCCGTGACTGTCGATGGGCTGAGCCTCGCGTCGGGTCTTGCGATCAATGAGCAGCTTGCGAGGACTGCTGAGGAATTCTTGGACATTTCTATCAGGGAGGCGGAAGCCTCACGCCGGGTGATGGATCGGCAGGAGGAGGAGATTCTGTCGCTTTGTTAGCAGGTGGCTGATCTAACAGCACGCCTGGAGGAGTTACTGGCCTCTGGGGGTGACTGACTCCAGGGCCTCTGCCCGTTCTTGTTTTTGCTTTCTTGCAATCTCTTTGTAGTCCTCCTCCTTTTATGAATGAAAGATGGACCTTGTTTATCTGTGAAGTCCCTTTCCTTTAAGAGTTCATGGCCTTCACTCGTGTAATGAATCAGGGGGTTGGCGTGGCCCCGTCGTTTTTTGCGCGCTGACGTAGGTTCTTTGAACGACGAGTTATAGGGGTGTTATCCGAAAGATCTCCAGTGGCAGAGAGGGAAATCGCCTAACTCTGCCTGGGGCCTTTGGCCGACCACGTGGGGCCCGACGGCCTCGAGAGTGGTTTTGCCAATGGTGGCTTCTTCTTGTTCGCCGACGGTTTTTTACCCAACGCGCTCGTTTTTTAAACCTGGCGAAGTCCTTCGGGGACTATTTGGGGGCCGTTTGGCTTTGGTCGAAGCCTTGTAGGTTTAGACTTTTTTGCTGGGGTCTCAACCCGAATGATTTTTACCTTGCCTTGTCATGGCTCGGGGGATTCATCGCTCGGCCCCGCCGAGGTTCGGAGAAACATTTTACTTGGCCCTGCCAAGGGCCGAAGATTTGTTGCTCGGCCCAGCCGAGGTTCGGAGACTTTGTTTTACTTGAACCTGCCAAGGTTCGGAGTTTTGTTGCTCGGCCCAGCCGAGGTTCGGAGACTTTGTTTTACTTGACCCTGCCAAGGTTCGGAGATTTGTTGTTCGGCCCAGCCGAGGTTCGGAGACTTTGTTTTACTTGGCCCTGCCAAGGTTCGAAGATTTGTTGCTCGGCCCAGCCGAGGTTCGGAGACTTTGTTTTACTTGGCCCTGCCAAGGTTCGGAGATTTGTTGCTCGGCCCAGCCGAGGTTCGGAGACTTTGTTTTACTTGGCCCTGCCAAGGTTCGGAGATTTTGTTTTACTTGGCCCTGCCAAGGTTCGGAGATTTGTTGCTCGGCCCAGCCGAGGTTCGGAGACTTTGTTTTACTTGGCCCTGCCAAGGTTCGAAGATTTGTTGCTCGGCCCAGCCGAGGTTCGGAGACTTTGTTTTACTTGGCCCTGCCAAGGTTCGGAGATTTTGTTTTACTTGGCCCTGCCAAGGTTCGGAGATTTGTTGCTCGGCCCAGCCGAGGTTCGGAGACTTTGTTTTACTTGGCCCTGCCAAGGTTCGGAGATTTGTTGCTCGGCCCAGCCGAGGTTCGAGACTTTGTTTTACTTGGCCCTGCCAAGGTTTGGAGATTTTGTTTTACTTGGCCCTGCCAAGGTTCGGAGATTTGTTGCTCGGCCCAGCCGAGGTTCGGAGACTTTGTTTTACTTGGCCCTGCCAAGGTTCGAGATTTTGTTTTACTTGGCCCTGCCAAGGTTCGGAGATTTGTTGCTCGGCCCAGCCGAGGTTCGAGACTTTGTTTTACTTGGCCCTGCCAAGGTTCGGAGATTTGTTGCTCGGCCCAGCCGAGGTTCGGAGACTTTGTTTTACTTGGCCCTGCCAAGGTTCGGAGATTTGTTGCTCGGCCCAGCCGAGGTTCGAAGACTTTGTTTTACTTGGCCCTGCCAAGGTTCGGAGATTTTGTTTTACTCGGCCCTGCCAAGGTTCGGAGATTTGTTGCTCGGCCCAGCCGAGGTTCGGAGACTTTGTTTTACTTGGCCCTGCCAAGGTTCGGAGATTTTGTTTTACTTGGCCCTGCCAAGGTTCGGAGATTTGTTGCTCGGCCCAGCCGAGGTTCGGAGACTTTGTTTTACTTGGCCCTGCCAAGGTTCGGAGATTTTGTTTTACTTGGCCCTGCCAAGGTTTGGAGATTTGTTGCTCGGCCCAGCCGAGGTTCGGAGACTTTGTTTTACTTGGCCCTGCCAAGGTTCGAAGATTTTCTGTCCAGCAGATAACTCGGTTGTACCGAGGATCGGTAAGCGGTATCTATTTCCTTTCACAATTTATGGCAATATGGTGCATAATCGATTCATACAGCAAGTTGCGGAAAAATAGATAACTGGCGAAGCATAAAGGACATACCCTATTGATAGTATCTGCGGAGGTTGTCCGAGTTCCACGTTCGGGGGATGGATTTCCCGTCGAGATCCTGCAGCTTGTAGGTTCCCGGCCCAATGATCTCCGTGATTTGGTACGGACCCTCCCAGTTTGGCGCCAGCTTTCCTTGCTCCAGTGGTTTGGACACAGAAGCTTTTCGGAGGACGAGGTCGCCGGGTAGGAAGGTTTTCCCCTTGACCCTGGTGGCATGGTACCGAGCCACCCTCTGTTGATAAGCAGCTGTCCTGATTCGGGCCTTTTCTCTGACCTCCTCTACCAAGTCGAGGTTGGTGCGGAGTTGCTCGTTGCTGGCTTCCTCTGAATAACTCTCCACCCGCAAAGATGGGAGGCCTATTTCCACAGGGATGACGGCCTCCGTGCCAAAAGCCATTCGAAATGGAGTCTCGCCCGTCGGAATTCTCGGGGTGGTGCGATAGGCCCATAAGACATGGTGTAGCTCATCCGCCCACCTGCCTTGGGCTCTGGAGAGGCGAGCTTTGATTCCTTGGAGGAGAGTCCTGTTGGTCACTTCGGCCGCTCCATTGGCTTGTGGGTGCCCGACCGAAGTAAGGTGGTGACGGATTCCGTGTTCCTCGCAGAATTGGCGGAACTTGGAGTTGTCGAACTGCTTACCGTTATCGGTGATTATGGTGTGGGGGAGGCCGAACCGGCAGACGATGGACCTCCATACGAAGTCTCTGGCCCGTGCTTCG
Source organism: Calamus simplicifolius (assembly GCA_900491605.1). Taxonomy (NCBI): domain Eukaryota; kingdom Viridiplantae; phylum Streptophyta; class Magnoliopsida; order Arecales; family Arecaceae; genus Calamus; species Calamus simplicifolius. The sequence goes on along the minus strand of UESW01002013.1, from coordinate 249,322 downwards.
GTGATTTGCGCAACTGCTTCCGCTTCAATCCACTTGGTGAAGTAGTCAATGGCGACAAATAAGAATTTCCGCTGTCCCGTCGCCAGCGGGAATGGGCCGAGGATGTCCATCCCCCACTTGGCGAAGGGCCAGACGGAGGATATAGAAACTAGCTCGGCGGAAGGGAGCCTCTGGATGCTTGAATGTTTCTGGCAGGCGTCACAGGCTCGGACTAGATCGTCCGCGTCTTTCTGCATGGTCGGCCAGTAATAGCCTTGCCGCAGCACCTTGTGGCATAGGGATCGGCTTCCCAGATGGTTGCCGCAAATCCCTTCATGTACCTCTCGTAGAGCATAGTTCGCCTCGGGTGGGCGGAGGCATCTGAGTAGCGGCATAGAAAAAGACCGCTTGTAAAGTTGGCTGTCAATCAATACATAGTGGGTCGCCTGCAGCTTCAATTTCCTGGCCTCTCTTCGGTCGGATGGGAGCGACCCTTCTTTGAGATAGTTGAGGATAGGGTCGAACCAGGATGGTTCGGCCTCGATTTGCATCACCCGATCGGCTTCCATGATACTCGGCTTTTCAGAGTCTCCAGATGGAATTTTTGTTCAGCATCCATCGTCTCCGCGGTTGCCAATCGTGAGAGTAGGTCGGCACGGGCGTTTTCCGATCTAGGAATTTGAACAATTTCAAACTCGGCAAAATGGGGAAGTAGGCCGCGCACCTCTTGGAGATATCGGATCATGTTGGGTTCTCGGGCTTCAAACTCTCCCCGCACATGGCCGGCCACCAGCTGAGAGTCGGTGAAGGCGTTAAGCTTTTCCACCTTCAGGTTGCGGGCGATCCGGAGACCAGCTAACAGGGCCTCGTACTCGGCTTCGTTGTTGGAAGCCGGGAAGGAGAATCGGACGCCATATTCGAAGATCATTCCCTCTGGGCTGGTGAGGACTAGACCCGCACCGGAGTGATGGGCATTGGACAACCCATCGACGTGGAGGAGCCACCAAGCTTCAGGCTTTGGTCCTTCGGGATTTTCTGGGGTAGAGCCGTCTTCTGGGATGGTACACTCGAGGAGGAAATCGGCCAGCACTTGGGCTTTGATGGCCGGGCGAGGTTGAAAATGTATGTCATGCTCGCTTAGTTCGACGGCCCATTTGGTCATTCTCCCCGATGTTTCTGGACGGTGGACCACCGCCTTGATGGGTTGATCGGTGAGGACCATCACTGAATGTGCTTGAAAATAAGGCCGTAGCTTCCGGACTGAGGTGATCAAAGCCAGCACTATTTTCTCAATCCTGGTGTACCTCGTCTCCGCATCGCGGAGCAGCCTACTCACATAGTAGATCGGCCTCTGGATTTTGCTTTCTTCTTTGACCAGCACCGAGCAAACTGCGTCCTCTGAAACGGCCAGGTACAGAAATAGAGTCTCCCCCGGGATCGGACTACTAAGAAGTGGAGGCGAGCCGAGGTACTTCTTGAGATCTTGAAATGATTTCTGGCACTCAGGAGTCCACCGAAAATTTTTGGCCGATCGGAGAGTTTTGAAGAAGGGAAGGCATCTCTCGGCTGACCGAGCCACGAAGCGGTTAAGGGCCGCTATCTTCCCGGTTAAGCGCTGGACCTCCTTAATAGACGCTGGGGGCGCCATTTGTTGGAGAGCTTGAATCTTCTGAGGGTTAGCCTCGATACCCCGCTGGGAGACCATGAAGCCGAGGAATTTCCCGGAATTGACGCCGAAGGCACACTTGGTTGGGTTAAGCTTCATTCCATATTTGCGCAGCATGGCAAAGCTCTCCGCGAGGTCCTCAACATGCCGCAGCGCTTCCTTGCTTTTGACCAGCATATCATCCACGTACACCTCCATGTTCCGGCCGATTTGCTCCTTGAACACCTTGTTGACCAGCCGCTGGTAGGTCGCTCCTGCATTTTTAAGACCGAAAGGCATAACTCGGTAACAGTAGGTACCTCGGTCGGTTATGAAGGCGGTCTTTTCTTCATCTTCGGGGGCCATCCGGATCTGATTGTAGCCCGAATAGGCATCCATGAATGATAGCATTTGGTGGCCTGAGGTGGCGTCCACGAGCTGGTCGATCCGAGGGAGGGGGAAGCTATCCTTTGGGCATGCCTTGTTAAGGTCGGTGAAGTCGATGCAGATCCTCCATTGGCCATTCGACTTTTTCACCGTGACGACATTTGACAACCAACTTGGATAATTCACCTCTCGGACAAAATTGGCTTTGATGAGTTTGTCGACCTCCTCTTCAATGGCTTTTTGCCGTTCTGGGGCGAAGCTTCTCTCCTTCTGCTTAACAGGCATGTGCATCTCGTCCACATTGAGGTGATGGACGAGAACCTCGGGGTTAATCCCTGGCATGTCGGAGGCGGTCCTGGCGAAGATGTCCGCATTGCTTTGGAGGAATCTGATCAGCTCGCGACGAGGCTCTCCTTTGAGTAACGACCCGATCCTTATGGTTCGGTCGGGCCGAGCTTCGTCTAGCGGTACTTCTTCCAGTTCTTCCGTCGGTTCCCCCCGTTGTTTGGCGAAGTCTTCACGAGCGTCTAGCCCGTCAACCTCGGGAATCCCGGACTGAAGGCTTGTGACAAAACATTGCCGAGCCATGGCTTGATTTCCCCGAACCACACCAACTCCTTGCTCGGTGGGGAATTTCATAGACAGATGTGGGATAGAGACAACCGCCTTAAGGGACATCAAGCCGGGCCTGCCGAATATGGCGTTATATGGGGACCTGAGGTCGGTTACCAAGAAATCTGCCTGAACAATGGCTACAAGGGGCCAGGTTCCCGCGCGGACCGTCAGGGTGACGATTCCTTCTGGAATGATGACGTCGCCGGTGAATCCCATCAGGGTGGAGTCCACGGCCCGAAGGTTTTCCATGAGCAATTTCATCCTGGCAAACACACCGAGGTACAAAACGTTTACCGAACTTCCACTATCGACGAGGATCCGGCTTACATCATAGTTGTTCAAGTTAAGGGATACAACAAGTGCGTCATCGTGGGGGAGCTGTATCCTAAGAAGATCATCATCAGAAAAGGAAAGTTCGCCCGTGCGCGCCTTCTTTGGCACCGGCTCATCACCATTGCCCCTGGAGCTCGATCCGCCGGCCTCCTCAATCATGTTGATACGGCCGACCACAGGCGGATTTGGTGGGGAGGAAGCTGTGGGAGCTCGGGTTGGCGATCGCCTCCTTGTTGCTACGGCTCGGGTGCCCTCCTAAACTGATCTAGCCGTCCCCGCCGGATCAACCTCTCTATTTCATTCTTCAGCTGCCAGCATTCTTCGGTGTCATGACCATGCTCCCTATGGTAGCGGCAGTACTTGGCGGGATCGGGTCGGGTTCCCTCGGAAAGGTAATGGCCGGGGAAGTTGGCGCTCAATCTCCATGAGGATCTGCGCCCGGGGCACAGTCAGCGGAGTATAGCGATCGAATCGCCTGGGAGGACTCCGGGAGCGATTCCTCGGCGGCAGTGGGGGGACTCTTGGACGGCGGGGCGGACTTGGCCGACGGACAGGGCGGTGTCTGTCGGGAACTTTGGGCTCTTGCTTCTTTCTCGCTTGCTCAGCGCGGGCCACCCTCCGCGACTCCTCGACCCTGGCATATTTGTTCGCAAGGGCCATCATATCAGCTAGACATGGGGGATAGCTGACCTCCATCGCCAGATAGAAGTCGCTCTCCTTTGAAACTCCCCCCGCTAGGGCGGACATAGCCACCTCATGATTAAGGTGGTCCACCTCCAACATGGCCTTGTTGAAACGGCCAAGATAATTTCTCAAGGACTCCCCCTCTCTCTGCTTGACTTCGGAGAGGGAGTCGGATCTCCGTCGGTGGCGGCGGCTGCTGACGAACTGGCCAATAAAAAGGTGGCTCAGCTCGTCGAATGAATCAACGGAACTCGGTTTCAAGGCGTTGAACCAGGTTCGGGCGGATCCTCTGAGGGTGGATGGGAAGGCTCGGCAGAGGATTGCATCAGATGCTCCGTGGAACATCATTATTGACCGGAAGCTACTGAGATGGTCGTCCGGATCAGTGGAGCCGTGATAGGGTTCGACGGTTGGCAGCTTAACGTGGGAGGGAATCACTTCCTCCATGATTCCCTTAGAGAAAGGGATGCCCTGCTCTGCCTTGGGCTGGGGCAGATGGGTCTGCTTGGCGGCGTCCAGCTCCTGACGCATCTCTTGGATCTGACGGTGGATCTCCTCCTCACCGGCTAGAGGAGGGGCTGGGCGCGAGAACTGCAAGGATGGCGTCGAATCATGGTGAGACGTCACCGGAGAGAGGGAGCGGGCTCGCCGAGATCTGGGAGGATCTCTATCATAACCAGTTCGAGGGACCGGTTTGTCCCCCCTGGGGCGATGTGGGGGATCCGCTGATTCATGCGGATCAGAGGAGGAGGTTGCCGGCGAAGAAGGAGTCGCCGCTCCTTTCTGGGGATGCGAAGCAGGAGGAGCCGTAAGGCGCTCCTGTACTAGATGGGTAAGGGCCTGGACTTGCTGGACCAGTGTAGCGAACTGGTCCTGGGTCACCGGAATGGCAGGCGGCGACGGAGTCTCGACAGGTGGGGGTTGTGGCGCTGTGGCGCCAGTCGGATCAGGTCTCTGGGAGGCGACCTGATCTTGAGCATTAGAGGTTGTTCTCTTCCGGTTGGCCATCAGAGAGGTTCTTCTCCGGATCGGGATCCTTGTCTCCTTTCTTCAAGTTTTAACGGGACTTGAGGCCCTTCCTCTAGCGCCAATCTGTTGCCGCCGGGATCCGTCCTCCGACTCGGGCGCGGTCGATCCTCAGGGAGAGGGGTGCGGCAGACCTGCAAAACAGGAAGCCCACACGCGGAGGGACGCTGGAGGTGGTCCTCCGCGGAAGGCCCTCCGACGCTCAAGTCAGTGAGGAAGGAATCGGCGATCAACCAGACAATGGGGAGGTGGATCTCTCCGGGAGACCTCTCCAGGGGGCGGCCAATCGGAAGCTCTAGGAGGGGCAGAGCACCGACGAGCTGCCGGAAGAGAGGAATGATTCCAGAGTTTTGTGCGTCAAGAGTCGCGTACCTGAGGGAATCTGCCAATCTGATATTTATAGACTATCACCTGGGGACTTGAGCATCTTCTGGAAGGTTCTGGGGTTGTTACGATACGGGGGTAGACAGAATCAGGCCGTTGTGGGGCCGTTAGAATCCACGCCTTGTTTGTTAAGGGATCGACGGCTGGGAGAGCTCCTTGATGTCTTGGGATCTGGGTGAGTAGACCTGGGGTGATTACAATAGGTCTTAGGCCACGTCTCAACATGATTCCTTGCCTAAGGTGCTGTTCGGGTAAGCTTAAACTCTCCCGCGTCAGGTTCCGCGGAGGTAGACGTCAGGGCGTGGATCGCTAGGTAGAAGCGGACTACGAAAGCCCAAAAGAGGCCGAGCTACGGAAGCCCGGAGGAAGCCGAGCTAGGGAAGCCCGGAAGAGGCCGAGCTAGGGAAGCCCGGAAGAGGCCGAGCTACGGAAGCCCGGAAGGGGCCGAGCTACGGAAGCCCGGAGGAGGCCGAGCTAGGGAAGCCCGGAGGAGGCCGAGCTACGGAAGCCCGGAGGAGGCCGAGCTAGGGAAGCCCGGAGGAGGCCGAGCTAGGGAAGCCCGGAAGCCCCCGGAAGAGGCCGAGCTAGGGAAGCCCGGAAGGAGACGGCGGGAGGAGGTCAGCCTTAGCCGCCTCGCACGGATATCGATGCAATGACGATTTTACCCCCCAACAGTTCTTTTTTTAAAAAAATAGGTTTAATTTAACACATCTACACCTTTGCAGTCAGAGGAGAGTAGTAGACTTGTTTGACTTCATTTTTATTTCATCACTTTAATTTTTTGAAAATCAAAATCTTAGATATTAAGAGTAAAATATCATATTAGGTGTTATTATTTATTTACTTTTTTAAAAAAATATTTTCACTATTTTAAGAAAAATAAAAGTAAGAAGTGCTTATTTTCTCTATTTTTAAATAAAATACTTATACTTTTTGTAACAAACACTAATACTACTTTTATTACTAATGCTATTACTGACTTTGCCCTTACTCTTACCTACGTTGTCATCATTGTTACCATTGCTGCTACCACTATTACCATCAATATTTTCATCACCAATGTCATTGTTATCATTCTAGGCATTTGCACCATCGTCGTAACTATAATTGCCACCACTACCATACCATAACTATTACCACCACTAATCACACCATCTCTACTATACTATTACCATCATCATGGCTTATACCATACCTCTACCACATTACATCATCGATGCCCTTGCCTCTACTATTATTACCATACTGCTAGCATTCTTATTGTTACAATCTCCATCATTATGGCCTTCAATATCTCTATTATCGTTATCATAGCCTTAGCTTCTATTATCATGTTTATACCTTTTTTATTGAAAAAATATTTATATTTTAAAAAATGAGAATTAAAATGAAAATGTTTTTACTTTTGAAAATAGAAATAAAAGTGATGCCAAATGATAATTTCATGTGTTTTTTTTAATTTTACATCTTGATCTAGTGGTTGTCTTTGATGATTCCACCATTGCAATAATCTTTTCAAACTAGTCATTTATTTTCTATTCGATTAATTTCTAATTTGAATCATATTTGTTAGAGCATGTATTAGCATATATTTAGTTCCATATCTGTTATGCATAGGATGGACTTTGGCCTTTATATAAGACCAAAGAATTTAAATAATATATTTTTACTAGCCTTTTTGGTTAATATCTTAAATTATTATAAATAGAATCAAAGTAAATCTAGCTTATGATCTATATATATTAGAGAATATTAAAAATGAATTCTTTTGGGATTGACGATGGAACAATCATTGTATTTTTTATTGAAATTTATTTTTATTTAGACTTAGATTTGAATCCCTCAACTAACGAGGATGTTAAGATTTAAATAGTATAGTTTGAGAGACCTTGCGCTATTGTATGTTTACTTCCATATTGGTTACTATTTCCAGTAGATCTTGGATACTTTATAAAATTAAATAACCTAAATAATATCTTTTATCTAACTTTTTTGAAAAAAAAGATATGAGTGATTAAAGTATTTGTGCATCTCATCAACATTCAAGATCTTTAAACAAATGTCTTGATTATGTGACACAAATACAACATATATATATATATATATATATATATATATATATATTAATGATCTAAACTTGGTTATATTCGAATGTAACTAGGTTTAAAATTCAATCACCTTCTTTACCCTTGAATCTACATAGATTTCGAAGCCATCCCATTTTTTTTATCTTTTTTTATTTTTAGGATCTATAAATTATATAAATCAAAAGGTGAAAGAGATAATCAAATTTAGGCTTGGCTATATTCAGATGTAGCCAAATCTAATCAATATTAATTGTGTCATACAAATCAATATAGCCCTAGTTTACCATTTATTTTAATTATCATGCTTATACTTTTAAAAATAATTGTTTGAACAAAATATATTTACATTTTAAAAACTTAGAATTAAAATGATAATATTTAATGCAATCTAATGGTTATCTTTGATAATTCTGCCATTGAAATAATCTTCTTGAAGCAATCAATTATTTTCCATTCTAATCAATTTGTAATTCGAATCATGTTTGTTAGAACTTGTGCTATACATATTTAATCTCATATCAATTATATATCGGATAGACTCCAAGCTTTTATGCAAAGTCAAAGAATTCTAATAATAATTTTTAATTAGTTTTTTTTGGGATCAGATCTTAGATCATTGTAAATGGTTTTACGGTAATCTAGCTCATGACCTATGTGAACTAAACAATGCAGCAAATGAATTCTTTTGGGATTGATCATGAACTAATCATAGTACTTAGATTGGATTTTATTTAGATTTGGATTTAGATTTGCATCTGCATCCTTCCTCTAATGCCAATGTCAAAATTTAAGTGGGAGAGTTTGTGCTAGCATGCACTAGATAGATCTTGGATATATTATAGAATCAAATAATTCAAATAATACCTTCCAACTAGATTTATTTTTTTGTTTCTTATTTCTAAGATCCAACGTCATTGAAGTATTTGTGGATCTCGTCTGTATGCAAGATATTGAAACGATATATTGAGTACGATTATGTTGCACAGGCATGGCAATATACATAAATATATAATGTCATACAAAAATAGCATTATAGCCATAGTTTACAGTTTATTTCCTTGAGTAGGGGCCCAGAGACACAGCAATATATTTTAATTAAACATCTCCTAGGGGTTAACGAATGCACTAGGCTCGATTCTGAAGTTCTCTTGCTCCAAATAAAACCGACTATCAAGCTGCGTTTCTAACAAGAAAAAAAAAAAAATTTGATGCGGTCGATTAGTTCAACATTTTCATATACATTGGTTGTAAATTAATTTTTAAAAGGTATACTTAATTTGGTAGGGATGTTTACTGAGGAGCAAAATTGTGCAATACCGCAGGTGTCTCTCCTGGTGAAGGTACAGGCGCAACCATGTCTGATGATGATGACGACCAGGAAGACAGCGATACCAACATGTTCGATGGAAGCTTCGATGGGCCTGATAGCATGGGGTTTGGTCCTCCTGTTCCTACTGAGAGTGAGCGGTCACTGATGGAGCGTGTCAGGCAAGAGCTGAAGCATGAGTTGAAGCAGGTAGGGAAGCACCTTGGGAGTGTGTTATTATAGTAGCCGCTCTACTTTTGGGTCACCGAGTCTTATTGATGATTGTAGGGTTACAAAGAGAAAATTGTAGACATCCGAGACGAGATCCTGCGCAAAAGAAGAGCCGGAAAACTCCCTGGAGATTCCACTTCTCTTTTAAAGGCTTGGTGGCAGTCCCACTCAAAGTGGCCCTACCCAACAGTAAGCGATGATGATATATACATTCATTCAGTTCTTCAAATTTCCCAGCCAGTAGTAGATTAGCTTCCTGTGCCTTTTCATCTTCTGCGCATATTATCTCATGCGTTCTTTGTAGGAGTTCCTCTTGGTCCTTAAGCTGGTTAGATAGTGATTTTGTCTTGGTTTGTTCAGGAAGACGACAAAGCCCGGCTGGTGCAGGAAACGGGTCTGCAACTAAAGCAGATCAATAACTGGTTCATCAATCAAAGGAAGAGGAACTGGCACAGCAATCCCTCATCGTCCACTGCACTGAAGAGTAAACGCAAAAGGTATACTAGTTAAACTGGGCTTCGTAGTTGATTTGAATGCTATAACCATTAAGAGATTTCTTCTTATTTTGAATTTGAATGAGAAGTAATGCAGGTGACAACAATGCCGAACGCTTCATGTGAGATGATGGCCGAAGCTCTAATCTATACAGCCCCAAAATTAAGCTTAATTCCAGTGGGCAGTAAAGTAAATATAAGCACCGCAGATCTCAAAGATGGCTGCACGACAATCCGGAGAGACCACACATATAAACTACTCTGGTTTACAAGGAACTTCAGTTTGATCAGGGGAGGAACGGCCATAGTTTTGCAAGCACTTGATATCCTAATATGCAGCAACTTTACAGTTATGTAGCCATTCAATTCTATTGCATGAAGTAGCAACGTCGGTAGCACTGAAAGGTCAGAGCATCACAATTACAGTGCTAGAAGATCGTGTGGAACTTATTTCCTATGTTGGCAGATTAAGCTCTTGTTCCACTCCAAGTAAGATGGAGGTTTTAGTGTACGTAGTGAGTTTATTTTGCAGTGCTTCTCAATGCAGTGGACCGTAGTGAGTTTATTTTGCTTTGGCGTGTCAATGGACTATTGGTTGAAGCATACTAAGATATGGGTGCTTTGTAATTCTAGATTTTAAATTCACACTGAATTCTCTTGTTCTATTTGTACCAAGTTTTCCAGTTTTATTTATGCTTAGTTTCTTACCATCTATCTGGCGAACATTTCCTGCATCCCATCAGCTGATAGAGGTGGTCTTTGAAGCTACCTAATTGCTGAGACCAAAGGTGGATGGAGTTGCATGGTGATGATTAACGATATTCTGGCTAACATTGCTTGAAGTATTCTTTAAGTAGATTAGATTATTTTGGCATTCTTGGACGTTTCATCTGACCAGCATATTTTGATTGCTCTTGTTTTCCTTCATACAAGACATATAACACTTGTGGTCTAGCTCAAAGTCTATGTCAATTTGACGACTATTTGGTCAAACTGGTGCACCATCCATCTCGTAAGCTGGATCGACAGTTCTTAATTAATACAAGGTTATGAGACTCAAACAGAAATTCTTTCACTTAATATCAGAGGAGTGGTTCCAATCGGTCTGTTGGGTCTATTTATTTCCTGACATACTATACTATTCAGCACAGGTGGGCTTTTTGTACAAAAAAATTAAGCGTTTGGTATCTTATTTACTACATAGTTTGCGTTACTGATCTGGCCTTGACTGCCGTTAGAGCGTATTTTATTTGATTTCGTTTTTTTATCTTTGTTAAACGTTTGATTTCGTCGATGACCAGATATTGATTGCAACCAATCATGGCATTTAATTATAATTAGGATGCTGTGTTCCTATTCTCAAATTTTAGAAATAACATAGAAAATCCTTATTCCCATGTTACCTGCCGAATGTCATGCATGTTGAGCACAATTTGGCCATTTGTCAAGTGCGATGATCGTACACTACTCCCATACAATTTTTTAATAAATAAAGATCCATCTTTTTCGCGATGAAAATAAAAACTTGATGCAATATATCAGCACTACAAAGGTATTAATTTAATAATTCATAAATTAATTTTCAAAACATATTTTATGAAGCATGCTGAAACAGCCAAAATACTTTCAGCTAAACGTAGGGCTTATCGTTTTCGGATAAGCCATCAAACGAAATGTTTCGTTGACAACTTTAATCAGAATTCAATCAAATCATCAAATTTTAGACTTCAATATCGTCGTCGCTCACTAGAAATTAGCACTTTTTCATCCGGATCCTGTCCAAGACTCCTTTGTCTATGCGACCAGATTTGTGAGTTTAAGTTCTTATTGATGGTATTTCACAGACCGAAACAATAGGGAGATGGCTTATGTGATTTATAGTTTAAAGAGCACAAGCTGTTGCGTATTACCATCCAAGCAAGCCACTTCAACTACAGTACAGGATACCAAGCTCCAAGGAACAAAAATATATGGAACCGGCAGTACAGCAGCATACCTAGCGGGCGGTCCTATAATAAAACACGGAATAATTATGTCCATTCCAAAAGTATGGCAAATCTTCCCTCTTAAACTCAGCAGACTGCAGCGTTAATTGACACACCAAACTCAAAGCAGGTCACACAATACTGGTGCTGAACAAAGTAACATCTGGTATCATTTTTGTCCTTTGTGAGAGAGAGGTGCTGCCATGGAACGCAGCCTGTTTGCAATCTCTGTGAAGCTTGGCCTCTCTGATGGTTCTGCCGACCAACATTGCTCCATTAACTTTCTCCACTCAGGATCGCAAGTCTCAGGTACTGGAGGTCGCAGTGTATTGCTCACAATTCCACCTAAAGAAATTGAACCGATAAATTGGAACCGCCTAGAATGCAACTTAAAGAACAAGCCACACAACACGTATTGGCTGTCAAAACATCACCTATAATGGCTCCATAGTGCAAATCAGCATACGGTTCTTCTCCCGTAAGGAACTCCCACATGACAATCCCAAAGGAGAAAACATCCACCTATGATCGCACACACAATGTAAAGAAGAGACAAACCGAGAAAAAAAAAAAAAGAAATAAAGTTCATTTTAAGTGGCTCCTAACCTTTTCAGAGACTAGACTGCTGCTGCCATTTAGAAGTTCTGGAGCCATCCAAGGAAGTGTTCCCCGCACACCACCGGAAATTAGCGTCTGGCATTTCACCTTTGATAGGCCCAGATCACTGACCTGCAAAGGTGCAGTGAGCTGATCAACACACCAGTCATGGCTACAGTCCGAATCTCCAGAATTGGTGCTGTCACACATCACTATGATCATGCTATGCACAGACACCGAATATAACATGCTATGCGTGCAAGAACAAACCATTCATGCAATATTGCATGCAGCCCCGAATTAGAAATGAGACAACAAAGTAGCATTTTCGCTTAGAAGCATCACCACACGCAAAAGTGCAGTTCAAATGGAATCATTAGATTCTCTTAAAAAGAACTTTCTAATATTTTTGCAGAGAAAATCATTGGTGTATTCCTTACTAAAGTTGCACTGCGTTAGTGCTTAGATATAATTAAAAAAAAAAAAAAGCAAAGATTAACAAGGTGATCCCAAGAAATGACACATCACATCAGTGCCAAGATATGATGAAGTCAGTCAGTCTAACTTTGATATAGGAAAGATAGGAATAACGTTGCCTATAAAAATATATAAATAACAAAAGTATAACAATCAATATATTATATAGTATTAGTAGAAAATTATAACATCATAGCACTTATATTATATAACAATATTATAATATGATATTATATTATATAACTTGCTAAATAATATAACATTTTTTATAATATTAGTACAATATGATAATATTACTATAATAATATAAAACATATTATTAAAAATAACTAATATTTATTATATTGTACAAAATGAATATTAAAATATTGCCGACATAATACAATATTATATAATAATGGTATATTGTAATATAATATCTTATTAACATAATTAGAAGTGTGCATGATCAGGTTAGATCAATTTAGAGATATTTTGGAATTAAACCAATTTGAATTAATTTCTTAAAACCTATACCAAAACCAAACCGACTATTTTAGTAAATCAAACCAAACCAAACCAAACCAAGATATTCGGTTTGGTTTTGATTTGGTTTATAAGTTCCCTTATACCCGCTTTAGATGGCCATAAGATCAGTTTCCACAGAAAACTTTATGTGGTCAAATGGAGCCTAGCTATTCATAATGGAAAAAACATAGCTCTTATATAGCTCAGTTATTCACAGATACCTATAACACCTCAATTTTAACTGTTGCATAAATAAAGGTCCATATAATATGTACATATGGTTCAGCTCAATTTATATTGGTTTTTTCTAAAAAAAACTCAAATCAAAACCAAACCAACATTCGAGTTCAGAAATTTTTGAATCAAGACAAAATTGTGAGATAATGAAAATTTTGATTCAAACCAAACTGAAATCATAGTTTAGGTCGATTTTACAGTTTAGCTAGTTTTCTCACGCAACTCCATATAATATAATATGAATGTTATATTATATTAGATTAATATACTATACTAATGTTTAATGTTTCATGTTAAATTTTCATATTGATTCTATAATATAATATCATTATACAAAATTCTAAAAGTCTATAATAATATGATATATCTATAGTATACTAGAATAATATATTATTATCAAATAATATAATAATATTAATGTCTGACATTAATATAGTATTTAAAATATCAATATTATAATCTCTAATATTATATTCAATACTGATATTATACTTAAAACATAAAAAAATTATTGTATAAAATATTCTACAATAGGTCAAGGATTGTTTTGCTATTCCAAAAAAGAATTCGCGATGTGATATAATTTCCAGCTTATTCCAAAAGTTTTGATAACCAAACCAAATCTAGCATAGCTTACCTTGTTCTCATTTTCCTTAAAAAATGAAACAATAACCACAAACTCATCACAACCAAAAATCTAAAAGAGAAAAGGAACCATGAATTCATGCAACAAGACATCTCGGCCATAGAACAAGCTCCTCATACCATGGTCAGATTCTCTGAACAACAATCTCCATACAAGAAAGGCATACCTTGCAGACCGGACGTTGAGGATCCCTCAAGTTGACAAGTAAATTGTCGCTTTTCAGGTCAAAGTGCACAATGTTTTTTCCATGCAAGTATTCCATCCCAAATGCCACATCCATTGCAATTAGAAGACGTTTACGCTGGTCAAGTGTCCTGTTGACAATGGTAATAAATCAACCTTGTTGAAGGTGGCAGGTCTTATGATGATAAATGAAGACATTAGCAGAACACTAACAGGAATAAGAGTATGCCAGGTCTTGTAACAATAAATCATGATCTTTTAGGACAAGATCAAAGGAATAAGAAGCATGAAAGCAAAGACATACTTGAAACTTCTTTGAAAAGCTTGTCGAAGAGAACCATTAACCATGTATTCTGTCACAGTTGCAACAGATCCCCCAGGGCCATCCAGAACAACACCATAAAATGCTACAACGTTTGGGTGGTGCAGATCAGCAAGGTTGCAGGCTTCATTCCAAAAGTCAGCCCTCTAAAGATATGTATAAGAAACAATATCAGATTAAAAAAACAGGTGAAAAGGAACAAGTAGCACCGGATAGCATCCAGATACAGACCATGCGTTCTTCCTCTGAGGGCTTTCCTGCAAAACACCTATCATTAATTCTTTTTATTGCAACATCTGATCCCCTCCATTTTCCATGATACACTGTGCCAAAAGTTCCAGAACCCAGTTCTCTCAGCTCTTCAAGATCGCTGTTTTTTATTATCTACAAAGCAAGCAAAATATGACGAGGGATAAGCTCCTCTAGTTAGGCATTAGAAGTCCGATGCATCAAATATTATGTAAACAACCTGCAGGCGCCGCCCAATGTCCTCTGCAATCTGAACACCAGGATTTATTTTATCCAACTGTTTGTTCTTTATTTCCTGATTCAAGATAAATTTCAGCACCTATGTTTATTCATGAATATATAAAGGACAAGGACAGAGGATAATTTGATGACCTCAATTTTTTCATCTAATGCTCTCTGAGATCCTACATCCTCAACAGTCCCTCCATCGAATCCAGAAGTTGATTCCTTCATTTCATGAACAAAGGACCCAGAAACAGGAGGTAAAGATGACTGGAGGACTGATGCTGCTACACCCTCAGCAACAGCTTGGAGCTGTTGCTTTATGTGCTCCTCTCCCGAGCCTTTTGCAGCAAAATAAATAAGACAACTTGCAATGACTATTTATTGGCATGGTTGTGAGCAACAATCAACAAAATGATGTAGCATTGTAAATAAACTATGGTTATATGATATTTGAAACAGTGGATTTGTTTCAGATCTTGACTAATCTAAACAAAATATTAATTTCAATATTCTAAACCGAATTACAAGAGATCTGCCATGCAGGAAAATAAAGATAAAGAGAGACAAAGCGCAGAGATGAAGATGTTACGGAGAAATAGAAGGAAAAGGTTCTTTCAATAAAATTTTCTGCCTACAATTCCAAGACCCATAGTAGAGCTGCCGAAGACTTGATGTCCGACCCTAACCAGGGCTCTTTAGAAGCAAATAAGATAAAACCTAATCATCAATCCAAACTTTTCTAAAAATAGTAACTGAATAAATCCAACAATATATAGACTATTTGGACCCCACTTCAATTGTCAAATGTCAACAGGACTGAAGAGCCGTAGAAAAATAGCCCTAAAATATAGTACGAAAATAGAAAATAAAAGCCAAAGAAAAACTTAAAAAATGTACTCTGTTATCGCTCTTAAATTTGTTAGTGCATCACAAAATCATGCAGATGTAAGTTCCAAGAATAGGTAGATAATTGCACTTAAACAGGGGGGATTCTAACCTTTTGTCAGTCCAACAGGCTCTTGGCACAAGTCATTGTTTAGCAAGTCTGCGTGGTGAAGATTACCTTCCTCTAGTAATGCAACAATATTTGACCCACTGCGATTTCCCAAATGGTTTTCAATGCCTGCATCCTTTGGGCCAAGAGACTCCCTCTCTGCTAACTTGTTGGGTCTTGGAGGCAGTAAATGTGCACCCCCTAGGACTTTCCAAGGATCCTGGTTGCTGAAAAGTGAATCTGACGAGCATGTTTCTTGAAAAGCTTCCACATGAGCAGTGCGGCTAGCTGTATCCAATGACAGAAAAGGTATGCTACCACTTGTTGTGGCAGCAAAATGATCAGGCATGCCCTTGGAGTGCAACTGAATGGCCTCATCTTTCCAATCAGCAACATGTGTCATGTTATTATCACTGTAAGCAGGAGCAATACTGGAACAGCATGCAGGCATCCCAAGGAACTGTCCATTAGAAAATGGCTGTTCAATTCCTGCTCCAAGATTGGGCATGAAGGATCCATGGTTTCCTATGATGCTTGGTGCTTGGCTGGCACCAATAGGTCGACGATCATGCAAGTGAGTCGCATCCAAAGTGGTAACTGGAAGTTGCTGAATTGGTTTAACACAATTTCCCTCAGAAACAAGCCCAGAATTCAGAAAATCGTTACCAAGAAACAAAGCATTCCCTCCAGGTGGAGGACACGCTGTATAACTATCCTCTGCAACAAGCGGTGGGCCATCAAGTTTCACAAGGTACAAAGGCTTTCCCCTGACCATTAGTTTCTGAATTCTTGGACAGATTTAAATGAAGTGCTTCCATCCTCCCATCCATGAGTCTGACATGGTCATACGAGTATCCGGTCACATAGTCTTGCATCACAGGTTCCACTGCCTGAAATTTTACACTTTTCAAAGTACTAGCATCAATACCAGGAGGACTGGTGATCACTTCCTGCTTGGCCAGATACTGAGGTGGCTGAAAAGTCTGCCATGGCTGGTGCTGCTGCTGGAAGAAGTCCTCAACATGTGATTGAGGAATGCCCAACATCATTCCACTGGATGCTTGCGAGCCATCCAATAAGCCACTTGCACCAGGGTGACGCAAAATTCTCGCAGGATCAAGACTATCTTCCTTCTGAACACGTGGCCTCTCACCAGCATATCGTGCCTCAGGAATCTGAGGGAACCCATAAACCCCTAGTGGACCTGTGGCAGCCGTGCTCTGTGCTTTGGTCTCCACCACATTGGCAGCTGAAGCCCCAGTAGCTGAATGCGGAGTCCATTGCCTTGTTGCATCCTCCCTCGGTTGACTGTAAAACACTGGGCTGCTTTCAGGAGTGCTTCCTTGGGACCCAATCCCACGGTCCTGTATTAGTGTATCAGAATGGACATGAGGCAGAGATTTCTGGCACAGATAGCAATCCTCCGATCTCATTGCCGGAAACTGCAGTGGAGGTGGCGCCCCTTGTCGTACGCCGTACATCTCAGCGTCTGAATCGGTAGGTACGAAGGGGGCAAAGGTGGGTACTGCGACAGAGGCTGGAGAGCCTTGTGATTCTGATTACGGGGAAGTTGAGCAAGTCTTCCTCCATATGGGTTCTCCAAGCTGGACTCCACCATTGCTTGAATTGACTTCAAGCTTCCAGCTTGAGAAGCCGGAGGGGATGTGGTAATGGGAGCACCAGGCACATAAGGATGCAACGGGAAACGAACTAAATTTATGGACTGTGGCCCTCCCACCATTCCCAATTGATGGGGATTTAGGTACTGGACTTGGTGAGGTTCTATGTAAGTTGCCCGCGGCACATAAGGTGCCCCAGGAGGCTGCTCCGGCCGAAAGCTTGGATTTTGAGCGGGAATACCCGATCCAGGCGCGGAGATATCGAACCCCAAACGTCCCGGAGCTTCCGGAGATGCAGCCGAATTGGTTTCACCCACAAAAACCAGCTTCGAAGCATCGGTAGATGCAGGAATAGTAGGGGAAGGAAGTGAGGGCGAAATACCTTCATTGGCGCCGTCTCCAGCGTCGCCCTCAACGGTGCCATCGGAATTCTGGGTGGAGGAAGCAGCACTCGCGACACTTCCCTTTCTCCGCATTCCACCATCACCGCCAGCAGCAGCGAGCCCATTGACTGCCTCGACGTATCCCTGCCCGGTGTCATCAGCGGCAAGGCTTGCGGAGAGGTCGGCGGACTCGGACGGGGAGAAGAGGAAGGCACGGAGCTTGGCAGAGCCGTCAGGCAAGGTGGCGGCTAGCTTCTCGTGCTCCTCCATCATGTTGACGAGGTCCTCGGGGCAGGAGACGGAGACGAGGGCATCAAGATCCTCTCCGGGAAGCTGATACTTGACCACGGCAGGCCCGCCGAAGGCCTCGACCATCTTGCTCATGAGTTCGGCAAAAGATACATCGTTTCGGACCGATATGATGCGGGTGTGGCCGCCGACGTAGCGGGGAAAGCCGTCGCTGGGCCGGGGGAGGATCTTGCCGCCGAAGCTGCATAAAAACTTGACCTTTCCGTTGGGGGAGGAGCCGTCGTCGGGGGAGTCGGCAGCGGCAGGGGGGGCGGCGGAGGAAGGAGGGGAGGAATAAAGGGGAGTGGGGGCAGAGATAGGGGCCCAAGGAGGGGCAGTATCAGAGAATGGTTCAGAGGGGGCAGAGAAGAGCATGCGGGAGCCAGGACTGTGGGGATCGGAAGCGCGATTGAGGGCCAGGGGGCGGGGATCTTTGGGGATGGAATTCTGGTCGACGGCCATGGCGGAATGAAAGAGAAATCTAGGGTTGGGTTTCGGAGGATGAGGGGGGAAACTACGAAACGATGAGGTATAGCGGGAGGATGGAAGGGGAGAATTTTTTTGGTTTTTTGAGTCGAAGGGAATTGGGCAGGGGTGGCGGCAACAGCGGTGAGATGGATTCCAATGCTTTGGCCTTCGTATTCTTTTCCCTTTCCTGATCACCTAGAAAGAGAGTAAAAAGAGAGAGAGAGAGAAAAAAAGGAGCAATTAGATTGGATTAAACTAATAGCCACCGTAATGCCAAGGGAGAGAGCAGATGGAAGACCACCTCTATCCAACCTCTAATTAAGCTATCCTGTTGTGTTTAATAATTCCAAAATGCTGGACTTTTATCGTGACTTTCCATTGGGACCCATGATGAACTGGTAGATATGAGAGATCGGCGGTGCCGCGTAAAAGTTTACGGAATGAATCTAGGATGCATGGAAAACTGGAGTGAGATGTTTGCACGAAAATAAATAAAAAACTCAAGGTTCAGGGAAGGGTGAGAGGGCACGTGGAACGGGGCGCTTGAGATAGCGAGAGTGCGAGATGGGAGGTAGCGGAGGATGGGAGACGGCGACGGGGGATTTTGGAGGGATCTCGATACGCTGCCCTTTGGACTATCGTAACGTAACGTAACGTAACGTAACGTAACGAAATAAATAACTTTTTAAAACTTGCTTGATATTGTTGTTGTTATTTTATATTTTTTATTATCAATAATGAAATATTGCATAATTGAAGACAATGTTGGTGCGTCTGTTGTTTTTTTTTTTTAATTTAATTTTTAGTTTTAGACAAATAATAAGTCTTTGCTTTCAAAAAAAAGTCTTAAAATTTTACAAAGAATATATAAAAATAAATATATTAGGGCGCACATGATCAATCTAGTTCATTTAGCGTTTTCGGAGGAAAAATGCAACAAGATACCAAATGATCCCTTATCTTTTGAAATAATTATCAAAATATTTTTTGTTCTGATTGACGTTAGACTACTACAATATTGGTCTATACAGCTAGTATTAAAATGTTTTTTATACACAAGATATTCATCTATGTGTCAGCATGCAGTGGTTCACAAAAATTAAAATAGGATGTTTTTATTTTTTATTTTTTTTTTGACAAAGTCTACTAAAGGAATTCCTAAAGTTAGACTAGGTTCAACTTAATTAAAATGTTTAAAGCTTTTTATATTTTTTTTGGGTGACAGATAAGTACAAGCCCAGACTTAATTTATTTAAATGTCTGAGATGGAGGCAACGAAGCCTCTCGGAGCTTTGCCTGTTTATAATTCATCACTTCTCTTGCAAGCTAAGATAGTGTTTGAAATATGAGATAAAAGAAGATATTTTTTTAATTTATTTCTTAAAGAATGCAGGAATAGCTGGTTATCTCTTCAAATAAAAGTAAAAAAAAAGTTATCCTATAAATTTATCTTTTTGCATTTGATATGATCAATGAGATAGCTAAGAGATATCCAGCTAGAAGACAAACTTTATCTTATACACTTATCTATGAATAATATTTTTTTTATTAAATACTACCTAAAAGCTTATTTAACTTAGCTATTAAAGTAAATAGGTAAGTTTTGCTTGGATTAGCGGTTGATTCAACTGACTAGCTATATCTCACATGGCTTTCGGTTAACAACTACCGGCAATCATTTAGAGATATCTAGTAGCTAATCTAAGCAGGCATATATAGTATCAACTCGCTTCCATCAACTACATTAAATATAAACCATCAAGGGGTAGCAGATGAGTTTTAAAATGACGTGCAATTTGGAAGGGTAGGGTACCAGGTTTGGTGATGTGGACTCACAAGGAGATGTTCGCCAGTCAAAGCGCAGGACTCACAGTTACAGGGTGATTCGGTGCTTTAGATTGCGCGACAGCTGGTCACCGTACCGCAGAGCCAGCACGCAACGCAACGAGCCCCACGAGCTACCACCTGGCGTGTTCATTGCAAATATAGGGACCAATTTATTATTCCCTGTGAAGCGATTTTTTTTTTTTTTTTTGCTGTCGCCCAACCCAAGTGCTTCCTGGAAGCTGCTGCGCTCGTCATCATCGGAAGTGATCTCTTCCAGAAAGAACACCACCTTATTGCTACCCTGAAATCGTAGGGATTAGGTGGACTTTAAAGCCAGATCCGCCAAAGAATGCAGCTATTTCCCACCACCGTTGGGGATTCCAGTGATAGAAAGTTAGAAACTAGTCAAAGCGTGACCGCATCAGTGGGGCTCGTCAATCGGTCAATCGCAACGACTTTATATTTGCCGAGGAAGCGTTCCCACACTGTTCTCACCGCGAGTCTGGGACCCTCGGCACTTGGCCGAGCGCCGTTCGCATCGCTGTCAAGAAGTTGGTCGAGTTAAACCGAAAGAGCGATCGGGTGCTTTGTGGGTCAGGGGCGGTGGCCGGCATTCTTGTTCCTTGATATATCACCGACTATTCTTGCGGTCAAAATGTCAGGCAGGGTTGTTTCGTTTGTGACACAGCATTTTGGTAGTTGATCATAAGTTTTTAGGGAATAAAATCCTTTCCTCTTTCTAGGATTACTCTTGATCTTTTTATATCCGATTAGATAGTGTTTGATTTTTAAAAAGTTATTCCTGAATAAGTATACCATTTATCTAGAGGATAGCTCAAGAAATAATAATTGTTGGGGGTAAAATCGTCATTGCATTGATATCCATGCGAGGCGGCTAAGGCTGACCTCCTCCCACCGCCTTCCTCCGGGCCTCCGTAGCTCGGTCTCCTCCGAGCTTCCCTAGCTCGGCCTCCTCCGGGCTTCCGTAGCTCGGCTTCCTCCGGGCTTCCGTAGCTCGGTCTCCTCCGGGCTTCCGTAGCTCGGCCTCCCCCGGGCTTCCGTAGCTCGGCTTCCTCCGGGCTTTCGTAGCTCGGTCTCCTCCGAGCTTCCCTAGCTCGGCCTCCTCCGGGCTTCCGTAGCTCGGCTTCCTCCGGGCTTCCGTAGCTCGGTCTCCTTCGGGCTTCCTTAGCTCGGCCTCCTCCGGGCTTCCGTAGCTCGGCCTCCTTCGGGCTTCCTTAGCTCGGCCTCCTCCGGGCTTCCGTAGCTCGGCCTCCTCCGGGCTTCCGTAGCTCGGCCTCCTCCGGGCTTCCCTAGCTCGGCCTCCTCCGGGCTTCCGTAGCTCGGTCTCCTCCGGGCTTCCCTAGCTCGGCCTCCTCCGGGCTTTCGTAGCTCGCTTATACCCAGCGATCCACGCCCCAACGTCTACCTCCGCGGAACCTGACGCGGGAGAGCTTAAACTTACCCGAGCAGCTCCTTAGGCAAGGAATCATATCGAGACGTGGCCTAAGACCTATTGAAACCGCCCCAGGTCTACTCACCCAGATCCCAAGACATCGAAGAGCTCTCCCAGCCGTCGATCCCTTAACGGACAAGGTGTGGATTCTAACGGCCCCACAACGGCCTGATTCTGTCTACCCCCGTATCGTAACAACCTCAGAACCTTCCAGAAGATGCTCAAGTCCCCAGGTGACAGTCTATAAGTATCAGATTAACAGATCCCTCAGGTACGCGCGACTCTACGCACGCGACTCTGTACGCACGCCTCCACTCTCACTCTCCTGCCCTTTTTGGAGCCTCCGATTGGCCACCCCCGGAGAGGGCTCCCGGAGAGATCCACCTCCTCATTATCTGGTTGATCGCCGATTCCTTCCCCACTGACTTGAGCGTCGGAGGGTCTTCCGCGGAGGACCAACTCCGCGTGTGGGCTTCTTTTGCAGGTCCGCCGCACCCCCCTCCCGGAGATCGACCGCGCCCGAGTCGGAGGACGGATCCCGGCGGCAACAGATTGGCGCTAGAGGAAGGGCCTCAAGTCCCATTAAAACTTGAAGAAAGGAGACAAGGATCTTAATCCGGAGAAGAACCTCTCTGATGGCCAACCGGAAGAGAGGAGCAGCCTCTGATGCTCAGGATCAGGTCGCCTCCCAGAGGCCTGATCCGACCGGCGCCACAGCGCCACAACCCCCGCCTGTCGAGACTCCGTCGCCGCCTGCCATTCCGGTGACCCAGGACCAGTTTGCTACGCTGGTCCAGCAAGTCCAGGCTCTCACCCACCTGGTCCAGGAGCGTCTTGCGCCTCCTCCTGCTTCACATCCCCAGAAAGAAGCGGCGACTTCTTCTTCGCCGGCAACCTCCTCCTCTGATCCGCATGAATCAGCGGATCCCCCGCATCGCCCCAAGGGAGACAAACCGGTCCCTCGAACCGGTTACGATAGAGATCCTCCCAGATCTCGGCGAGCCCGCTCCCTCTCTCCGGCAACGTCTCACCATGATTCGACGCCGTCCTTGCGGTTCTCGCGCCCAGCTCCTCCTCTAGCCGGTGAGGAGGAGATCCGCCGTCAGATCCAAGAAATGCGTCAGGAGCTGGACGCCGCCAAGCAGATCCATCTGCCTCAGCCCAAAGCAGAGCAGGGCATCCCTTTCTCTAAGGGGATCATGGAGGAAGTGATTCCCTCCCACGTCAAGCTGCCAACCGTCGAGCCCTATCACGGCTCCACTGATCCAGACGACCATCTCAGCAGCTTCCGGTCAATAATGATGTTCCACGGAGCATCTGATGCGATCCTCTGCCGAGCCTTCCCATCCACCCTCAGAGGATCCGCCCGAACCTGGTTCAACGCCTTGAAACCGGGTTCCATTGATTCATTCGACGAGCTGAGCCACCTTTTTATTGGCCAGTTCGTCAGCAGCCGCCGCCACCGACGGAGATCCGACTCCCTCTCCGAAGTCAAGCAAAGAGAGGGGGAGTCCTTGAGAATTATCTTGGCCGTTTCAACAAGGCCATGTTAGAGGTGGACCACCTTAATCATGAGGTGGCTATGTCCGCCCTGGCGGGGGGAGTTTCAAAGGAGAGCGACTTCTATTTGGCAATGGAAGTCAGCTACCCCCCATGTCTGTCTGATATGATGGCCCTTGCGGACAAGTACGCCAGGGTCGAGGAGTCGCGGAGAGTGGCCCGCGCTGAGCAAGCAAGGAAGAAGCAGGAGCCCAAAGCTCCCGACAGACACCGCCCTGCCCGTCGGCCAAGTCCGCCCCGCCGCCAAGAGTCCCTCCGCTGCCGCCAAGGAATCGCTCCCGGAGTCCTCCCAGGCGATTCGATCGCTATACTCCGCTGACTGTGCCCCGGGCGCAGATCCTCATGGAGATAGAGCGCCAGCTTCCCCGACCAGTGCCTCTCCGAGGGAACCCAACCCGAGAGATCCCGCCAAGTACTGCCGCTACCATAGGGAGCATGGTCATGACACTGAAGAATGCTGGCAGCTGAAGAACGAGATCGAGAGATTGATTCGGCGGGGACGGTTGGACCAGTTCAGAAGAGCACCTGAGCCGCCACAAGGAGGTGATCGCCAGCCCGAGCTCCCACAACTCCCTCCTCCACCAAATCCGCCCGTGGTTGGCCGTATCAACATGATTGAAGAGGCCGGCGGATCGAGCTCCAGGGGCGACGGTGATGCACCGGTGCCGAAGAAGGCACGCACAGGCGAACTTTCCTTTTCTGATGATGATCTTCTTGGGATACAGCTTCCCCATGATGACGCACTTGTTGTATCCCTTAACTTGAACAATTATGATGTAAGCCGAATCCTGGTCGATAGTGGAAGCTCGGTAAACGTTTTGTACCTCGGTGTGTTTGCCAGGATGAAATTGCTCATGGAAAACCTTCGAGCCGTGGATTCCACCCTGATGGGATTCACCGGCGACGTCATCGTCCCAGAAGGAATCGTCACCCTGACGGTCCGCGCAGGAACCTGGCCCCTCGTAACCGTTGTACAGACCGACTTCTTAGTGACCGACCTCAGGTCCCCATACAACGCCATATTCGGCAGGCCGGGTCTAATGTCCCTCAAGGCGGTAGTCTCCATCCCGCATCTATCCATGAAGTTCCCTACCGAGCAAGGAGTTGGAGTGGTTCGGGGAAGTCAAGCCATGGCTCGGCAATGTTTCGTCACGAGCCTTCAGTCCAGAATGCCCGAAGTTGACGGGCTAGACGCTCGTGAGGACTTCGCCGAACAGCGGGAGAACCGGCGGAAGAGCTGGAAGAAGTACCGCTAGGACGAAGCTCGGCCCGACCGAACCATAAGGATCGGGTCGCTACTCGAAGGAGAGCCTCGTCGCGAGCTGATCAGATTCCTCCAAAGCAATGCGGACATCTTCGCCTGGACCGCCTCTGACATGCCAGGGATTACCCCGAGTCCTCGTCCATCGCCTCAATGTGGACGAGAGGCACAGGCCTGTTAAGCAGAAGAAGAGAAGCTTCGCCCCAGAGCGGCAAAAAGCCATTGAAGAGGAGGTCGACAAACTCATCAAAGCCAATTTTGTCCGAGAGGTGAATTACCCAGTTGGTTGTCAAATGTCGTCATGGTGAAGAAGTCGAATGGCAAATGGAGGATCTGCATCGACTTCACCGACCTCAACAAGGCATGCCCAAAGGATAGCTTCCCCCTCCCTCGGATCGACCAGCTCGTGGACGCCACCTCAGGCCACCAAATGCTGTCATTCATGGATGCCTATTCGGGCTACAATCAGATCCGGATGGCCCCCGAAGATGAAGAAAAGACCGCCTTCATAACCGACCGAGGTACCTACTGTTACCGAGTTATGCCTTTCGGTCTTAAAAATGCAGGAGCGACCTACCAGCGGCTGGTCAACAAGGTGTTCAAGGAGCAAATCGGCCGGAACATGGAGGTGTACGTGGATGATATGCTGGTCAAAAGCAAGGAAGCGCTGCGGCATGTTGAGGACCTCGCGGAGAGCTTTGCCACGCTGCGCAAATATGGATGAAGCTCAACCCAACCAAGTGTGCCTTCGGCGTCAATTCCGGGAAGTTCCTCGGCTTCATGGTCTCCCAGCGGGGTATTGAGGCTAACCCTCAGAAGATTCAAGCTCTCCAACAAATGGCGCCCCCAGCGTCTATTAAGGAGGTCCAGCGCTTAACCGGGAGGATAGCGGCCCTTAACCGCTTCGTGGCTCGGTCAGCCGAGAGATGCCTCCCCTTCTTCAAAACTCTCCGATCGGCCAAAAATTTCCAATGGACTCCTGAGTGCCAGAAATCATTTCAAGATCTCAAGAAGTACCTCGGCTCGCCTCCGCTTCTCAGTAGTCCGATCCCAGGAGAGACTCTATTTCTGTACCTGGCCGTTTCGGAGGGCGCAGTTTGCTCGGTGCTAGTCAAAGAAGAAAGCAAAGTCCAGAGGCCGATCTACTATGTGAGTAGGCTGCTCCGCGATGCGGAGACGAGGTACACCAGGATCGAGAAGATAGTGCTGGCTTTGATCACCTCGGTCCGGAAGCTACGGCCTTATTTTCAAGCACATTCAGTGACGGTCCTCACCGATCAACCCATCAAGGCGGTGGTCCACCGTCCAGAAACATCGGGGAGGATGACCAAATGGGCCGTCGAACTAAGCGAGCATGACATACATTTTCAACCTCGCCCGGCCATCAAAGCCCAAGTGCTGGCCGATTTCCTCCTCGAGTGTACCATCCCAGAGGACGGCTCTACCCCAGAAAATCCCGAAGGACCAAAGCCTGAAGCTCGGTGGCTCCTTCACGTCGATGGGTCGTCCAACGCCCATCACTCCGGTGCGGGTTTAGTCCTCACCAGCCCAGAGGGGATGATCTTCGAATATGGCGTCCGATTCTCCTTCCCGGCTTCCAACAACGAAGCCGAGTACGAGGCCCTGTTAGCTGGTCTCCGGATCGCCCGCAACCTGAAGGTGGAAAAGCTTAACGCCTTCACCGACTCTCAGCTGGTGGCCGGCCATGTGCGGGGAGAGTTTGAAGCCCGAGAACCCAACATGATCCGATATCTCCAAGAGGTGCGCGGCCTACTTCCCCATTTTGCCGAGTTTGAAATTGTTCAAATTCCTAGATCGGAAAACGCCCGTGCCGACCTACTCTCCCGATTGGCAACCGCGGAGACGATGGATGCTGAGCAAAAATTCCATCTGGAGACTCTGGAGAAGCCGAGCATCATGGAAGCCGATCGGGTGATGCAAATCGAGACCGAACCATCCTGGTTCGACCCCATCCTCAACTATCTCAAAGAAGGGTCGCTCCCATCCGACCGAAGAGAGGCCAGGAAATTGAAGCTGCAGGCGACCCACTACGTATTGATTGACAACCAGCTTTACAAGCGGTCTTTTTCTATGCCGCTGCTCAGATGCCTCCGCCCATCCGAGGCGAACTATGCTCTACGAGAGGTACATGAAGGGATTTGCGGCAACCATCTGGGAGGCCGGTCCCTATGCCACAAGGTGCTACGGCAAGGCTATTATTGGCCGACCATGCAGAAAGATGCGGACGATCTAGTCCGAGCCTGTGACGCCTGCCAGAGACATTCAAGCATACAGAGGCTCCCTTCCGCCGAGCTAGTTTCTATATCCTCCGCCTGGCCCTTTGCCAAGTGGGGGATGGACATCCTCGGCCCGTTCCCGCTGGCGACGGGACAGCGGAAATTCTTATTTGTCGCCATCGACTACTTCACCAAGTGGGTTGAAGCGGAAGCAGTTGCCCAAATCACCGAAGCCCGGGCCAGAGACTTCGTGTGGAGGTCCATCGTCTGCCGGTTCGGCCTCCCCCACACCATAATCACCGATAACGGTAAGCAGTTCGACAATTCCAAGTTCCGCCAATTCTGCGAGGAACACGGAATCCGTCACCACCTCACTTCGGTCGGGCACCCACAAGCCAACGGAGCGGCCGAGGTGACCAACAGGACTCTCCTCCAAGGAATCAAAGCTCGCCTCTCTAGAGCCCAAGGCAGGTGGGCGGATGAGCTGCACCATGTCTTGTGGGCCTATCGCACCACTCCGAGAATCCCGACGGGCGAGACTCCATTCCGAATGGCTTTTGGCACGGAGGCCGTCATCCCTGTGGAAATAGGCCTCCCATCTTTGCGGGTGGAGAGTTATTCGGAGGAAGCCAGCAACGAGCAACTCCGCACCAACCTCGACTTGGTAGAGGAAGTCAGAGAAAAAGCCCGAATCAGGACGGCTGCTTATCAACAGAGGGTGGCCCGGTACCATGCCTCCAAGGTCAAGGGGAAAACCTTCCTACCCGGCGACCTCGTCCTCCGAAAAGCTTCTGTATCCAAACCGCTGGAGCAAGGAAAGCTGGCGCCGAACTGGGAAGGCCCGTACCAAATCACAGAGATCATTGGGCCAGGAACCTACAAGCTGCAGGATCTCGACGGGAAATCCGTCCCCCGAACGTGGAACTCGGACAACCTCCGCAAATACTATCAATAGGGTATGTCCTTTATGTTTCGCCAGTTATCTATTTTCCCGCAACTTGTTATGTGAATCGATTATGCACCATATTGCCATAAATCGTAAAAGGAAATAGATGCTGCTTACCAATCCTCGGTACAACCGAGTTATCTGCCTGGACAGGAAATCTCCGAACCTTGGAACCTTGGCAGGGCCAAGTAAAACAAAGTCTCCGAACCTCGGCAGGGCCGAGCAACAAATCTCCGAACCTTGGCAGGGCCAAGTAAAACAAAGTCTCCGAACCTTGGCAGGGCCAAGTAAAACAAAGTCTCCGAACCTTGGCAGGGCCAAGTAAAACAAATCTCCGAACCTTCTCCGAACCTTGGCAGGGCCAAGTAAAACAAAGTCTCCGAACCTCGGCAGGGCCGAGCAACAAATCTCCGAACCTTGGCAGGGCCAAGTAAAACAAAATCTCCGAACCTTGGCAGGGCCAAGTAAAACAAAGTCTCCGAACCTTGGCAGGGCCAGTAAAACAAAGTCTCCGAACCTTGGCAGGGCCAAGTAAAACAAATCTCCGAACCTTGGCAGGGCCAAGTAAAACAAATCTCCGAACCTCGGCAGGGCCGAGCAACAAATCTCCGAACCTTGGCAGGGCCAAGTAAAACAAAGTCTCGAACCTCGGCAGGGCCGAGCAACAAATCTCCGAACCTTGGCAGGGCCAAGTAAAACAAAGTCTCCGAGCCTCGGCAGGGCCGAGCAACAAAATCTCCGAACCTTGGCAGGGCCAAGTAAAACAAAATCTCCGAGCCTCGGCAGGGCCAAGCAACAAAATCTCCGAACCTTGGCAGGGCCAAGTAAAACAAAGTCTCCGAGCCTCGGCAGGGCCGAGCAACAAAATCTCCAAACCTTGGCAGGGCCAAGTAAAACAAAGTCTCCGAACCTCGGCAGGGCCGAGCAACAAATCTCCGAACCTTGGCAGGGCCAAGTAAAACAAAGTCTCCGAACCTCGGCAGGGCCGAGCACAAATCTCCGAACCTTGGCAGGGCCAAGTAAAACAAAGTCTCCGAACCTCGGCAGGGCCGCGCAACAAAATCTCCGAACCTTGGCAGGGCCAAGTAAAACAAAGTCTCCGAACCTCGGCAGGGCCGAGCAACAAATCTCCGAACCTTGGCAGGGCCAAGTAAAACAAAGTCTCCGAACCTCGGCAGGGCCGAGCAACAAAATCTCCGAACCTTGGCAGGGCCAAGTAAAACAAGTCTCCGAACCTCGGCAGGGCCGAGCGACAAATCTCCGAACCTTGGCAGGGCCAAGTAAAACAAAGTCTCCGAACCTCGGCAGGGCCGAGCGACAAATCTCCGAACCTTGGCAGGGCCAAGTAAAACAAAGTCTCCGAACCTCGGCAGGGCCGAGCAACAAATCTCCGAACCTTGGCAGGGCCAAGTAAAACAAAGTCTCCGAACCTCGGCAGGGCCGAGCAACAAAATCTCCGAACCTTCTCCGAACCTTGGCAGGGCCAAGTAAAACAAAGTCTCCGAACCTTGGCAGGGCCAAGTAAAACAAAGTCTCCAAACCTCGGCAGGGCCGAGCAACAAATCTCCGAACCTTGGCAGGGCCAAGTAAAACAAAGTCTCCGAACCTTGGCGGGGCCAAGTAAAATGTTTCACCGAGCCATGACAAGGCTAGGTAAAAACCACTCGGACTAAGACCCCAGCGAAAGGTCTACAAGCCTCGACCAAAGCCGAACGGCCCTCAAATAGTCCCCGAAGACTTCGTCCGGTTTGAGAACGGGCGCTTAACGAAAACCATCGGCATGCGAAAAAATGCCACCATGGGCAGAATTCCCCTAAGAGGCTATAAGGTCTCGCATAACCAGCCGATGGCCCCAGGCTGGGCCAGGAAACTCTCCCTATCAGTAGAGATCCTTTGAGAGGCCCCCCCTGCAACCCGTCACGCGACATATCTACGATTAACGTGCGGGACAGTGGGACTGGACCGACACCCAAGTCCGTCGAGCGTATCAAGATAATCATTCTCAAAGAAGAAAGAAATTCTAAAAACAAGCCTATTTTCCATTTAAATGAGAAGGAGCCATTGCAAGGCACAAAAAGCCACAGAAAAACAAAACAAAAACAGGGGCGGACAGAGCCCCTGGGTCAGTTGCCCCCAGAGCCCAGCAACTTCTCCAGGAGTGCAGTCAGGTCAGCCACCTGCTGACGAAGCAGCCGAATCTCCTCCTCCTGCCGACCCATCACCCGACATGAGGCCTCCGCCTCCCTAACCGAGACATCCAGGAACTCCTCGGCGGTCCTGGCGAGCCGCTCATTGGTCGCCAACCCGACGCAAGGGTCAGCCCATCGACAATCACGGAGGTCCCCCTCTCCTCCGAGTACGACGGGTTGCTAACCGAGGAACGCGAGTCAGTTGACGACCGCACCGGGGAGTCCATTTTTTAGAGCTCAGACCGAGGGATGGCCAAAACCAATCCCCCTCGGTCATATTTATACCCGCCAGGCAGGTATCTCGATCGGCCGTGCCGTGAGCACCGACCCACGAGAGCTTGCCACGTGTCGACATTCTAATGCATGAGGAATCCAAAGGGTCGCGCCCTAATCCCGAGTAAGATCGATAAGCGCGGAGGTTCCCCAGGCGAACACTTTCCGATCTGTCGCCCCCTGCATTAAATGCACTTAGCGCTTCCCCAGGCTGCCTAATACGCCCCCCTTCCTCGGAAAACATGGAAGTCCATCGCTTGGACAATAAATTACCACCTCGGAAAGAGCAGCATCGCCAGTAAAGGTGTGACAACACGCCGCCCGTTCCGCTCGAGCGCCCCATCCATTGAGCGCCGCGCAGACCTAGCACCGTAGCCTGCAACGGCGATTGATTCGCTCCTTCCGAGCTACCAATTCTCCGAACCTCGGCAGGGCCGAGCCATCAATTCTCCGAACCTCGGCAGGGCCGAGCTATCAGTTCTCCGAACCTCGGCAGGGCCGAGCCATCAATTCTCCGAACCTCAGCAGGGCCGAGCTACCAGTTCTCCGAACCTCGGCAGGGCCGAGCTACCAATTCTCCGAACCTCGGCAGGGCCGAGCTATCAGTTCTCCGAACCTCGGCAGGGCCGAGCTATAAAGTTCTCCGAACCTTGGCGTGGCCAAGCGAGATTTTCTCCAAACCTCGGCAGAGCCGAGTTACAAAATCCTTCGAACCTTGGCAGAGCCAAGTAAGACGTTCCCCGAAACTCAACTATCTCGAGGGACTAAATCCTTAAACCATGACAAAAAGGGGTGCAGGCTCCCCGAACTTCGGCCAAAGCCGACTCACGATACTCCGAGCTCCGATAAAAGCGGAGCACAAAATACCAAACTCCTGACCCGAGCAAGGAGCATATTTTGCCAAACAGTCTACGAATCGCCGAAAGTGAACCTCGATTAGTTCGGATGGCGTGAAGTCCTCGTCTAAGGGCAAACAAAACGCTTCTGACGCCCACAGACAACAATGGCAAAAAGCTCGGAACAAGAAGAGACAGAGGTCAAAAATAAAATATAACTCTCTTTATTACCGGTCATGATCAATTACAAATGCCTTACAGGCGTTACAAGAG
>UESW01002013.1:170683-216528 GCA_900491605.1 Calamus simplicifolius | reverse complement strand
CCGGGAAAGCCATCAGAGCTGAAAGTCCCGAGATTCAAACTTCCGCCTCCACGTGGTCCCCAAGATTGGCGCCCCACTGCGCGCCAAACCCACCGCCTGAACCAGGACGTGTACGAAGATCCCTCCTGATCCCGAATCACAGTCATTAAATGCAGGAAATCGTCCGCTGACGCTTCGAAAACCGGCGGGCTCAGAAAATCGTCCTTTGAAAAGTACTGTCCAATAGTGGACGGTTGCGTGCGCATCGCAACGAGGTAACCTGCATGGGAAAAGAGCACCTTCCGGAAAGCTCTGATGCAGCTTTATGCCCCCCACTGCCGTATCACCGCTTCTAGTAAAGTAAAAACCGAATTGCCTGCGGACAGCAGGCTGGCAGGATGGCAGGGCCGACCTTTTTCGCGTCGGCCCCAGCCGACCTATTTCGGCCCAGCCGACCTAGTCGGCCCCAGCCGACCTATTTTTCGTCGGCCCAGCCGACCTATTTCGCCGTCGGCCCAGCCGACCCCGTCGGCCCCAGCCGACCTATTTTATCCGTCGGCCCCAGCCGACCTATTTGTCGGCCCTACCGACCCGTCGGAAACCGACCTATTTCGCCTATCGGCCCGAGCCAATTTTCGGTCCGAATTAAACCAAATATCAGCGAGCCAAGTCATGAGGCACTCAACAGCGAAATCACGCAGAAAAACACTCAAATAAAAACGAGAAATCCCTTTGAAAACGTGTCAAGCAAATGTCTAAAAATGCAAGATACAAGAGCGGCCCTAAGAGCCAGGAGCCCCACCAGCTTG
This sequence comes from Calamus simplicifolius, assembly GCA_900491605.1. NCBI lineage: Eukaryota > Viridiplantae > Streptophyta > Magnoliopsida > Arecales > Arecaceae > Calamus > Calamus simplicifolius. Next base: position 215,740 of record UESW01002013.1, on the reverse strand, counting down.
GGAGTATCCTCAGCCACATCTACAGGCGCGTGGCTAGATTCCCCTTCTCTAATATTTCACCCCTCCGTGAGTTTGCGACCGTCCCCGGAGGCTACAGCTTCGCTGGGACCAGGGGCGCGCCGGCTCAGCGTCAGAAACGTCGCACTTCTCTTCTTCTTCTTCGGACTCGCCATCTTCGGAGTCTTCGAGGCTCAGAAAAGAAAGGTCCCACTCCGGGTGCCCGCTGAGTATCCTCTGCTTGCACTCTTCCATCCCGTGGCGGAACGCGTCTACACTCATAGCGTCTTGCCGCCCTTAAGTATGGCGAGCTGCGTGTTGGCCCCAGCGGCCCGTTTCTCAGCCTCGATCGCTTGAGCCTTCGACATGGCGTTTTGCCCCTCAAGCTCACTAGCCCGTGCCTCGAGCTCCGAGCTCCTGCTGCGAGCAGACGCGAGCGCGCCTTGGAGAGCCCGAAACTCCGACCCCATCCTCGCCATCTGGAAAAGTCGAGATCAATCGGCATCGCAAGGGGCCAGTAGAAAAACAAAGAGGGTAAGATGAGAGCGTACCTCCTCCTCTCGCTTGGCCAGCCTTTTGGCTAAGCCTTCGGCTTCGCTCCGGGCCCTGGTCCTATCAGCGCCGACCAGCTCGACCCTCTCTTGCAGGGCGCTAATCTTCGATCGCCCGGCCTCAATCTCCCCGCGAGCTTGCGACAACTCGCCATTCACCCGATCATTATTCCTTGTTGCCACCTCGCATTATCCTTCAGTTCGGCGATTTCATCATCGCGCCTTTTCAGTTCTCCTCCACCTCGCCCAACATTCTAGTCAGACGTTTTCTTTCGCCATCGGCCTCTCTCCTCAACCGGCTCAGACTCTCGCCGTGGTCCCGCCGCATCGCCACCATCTCCGCGGAGTGTTTTGATTTGATCTTGGCCAGCTCCCGACATGCGTCGTCACTCTCCGTCAGGCGTCCCTGCAACTCCTCCACCCTGCGCTTTAGTCTGGACACCTCGTCCACGACAGCCTGGTGTGCCACCCTGGCCGCCTTCGAGTTTCTATCCATCCTGTCCATAAGCTCGGCGAACTCCTCAGGCCTTCAGCCGCAACTGGAGCTCGGCATTCACCCTCCGAGCTTGGACACTGGCCCCTGTCGCCAGACTCAGCGCCAGCCAATGCCCGAGAAATCAAAACCCCTACAAAGGCAAAAATTGAGTAAGCCAAACGGAGTCAATCGGGTGACATCTGACACGCTGGAAAAAATCACTCACCTTCGAAGCATAGTCCCGACTCATCTTTATCAAAGTTGTATTATCTATGGCGGGAGGAGATGAATACTCTCAGCTACACCTTGCTGCCCGAATGCAGCATCTATCAACTCCCGGTCAGCAAACTCGTCTGCCGTCGGATCCGCACCCGGATGCAGGACCGACCTATCATGGCGGAGAACGCCTCGTCAATTAATCTCCGAGCTGCCGGGTTGACCGGTCCCGTCCGAGGGACCGGCCTGGCCGATCCCCAGCTGAGAAGCCTTCAACCTCCCAGCCTCCTCCATCAGGGCCCTGGCTTGGGCCTCTTCTGATAGCTCGGCCAGCCCAAGAGCCAGCCTCCCCAAAATCTTCTTCGAGGGGGCCCCGATCGTGGGACCCTCACTTTGTTGCGCTCCCTCCACCGGTGCTCTCTCCAGTAGCCACCGCCTGCCCCTCCGCGGGCTCCCCCGAGGTCTCAGTTTGAACCACCTCTTGACCCATCGAGGGCGGTCCGACTTCACTGCTGCTAGACTCCCCGGCGGATAGACCGAGCGGGGCTCCTCTGAACTTCCTCCGCTGCGGCTGTCTCTCCCCCCTCCCGCTGGAGCCGGTGGTAATCCCGTGGGGACAATGGGCCCCTTTACCCCCTCCCGGACCCGTCACGGTTTCCTCTTTCAAGGGGGACGCGATCGGACGAGCCATCGGAGCCTCATCTGAGCTGTCCGAAATCTCCAGCACGAGAGGGTCGGGGACCATAACCTCCCTCCCTAGGGGCTCCGTCGCCCCCGGCGTTCCTGCCGTAACCCCGACGTCCGGCGGACTCTTCGCTGAGGCGTGAGCCCTTTTTACGGGCCGACCGCTGTCCGCACCGCTGCCTTCCCCTGGGCGCTTCCCCCTCTTCCTCTTAGAAAGGCTCGACAATGCCGACCTCGCGGCTGCCATGTCGAAGCACACATGCTCAGAATCAAGCGCGCTAATCAAAAAAGATACACGACGCAAAAGAGACTCACCTTGCGGGTCCAAGGGGCTAAGTCCGGCCGCGAAGAGGGCCCCCTCCGATAGCAGGTCGTTGGCCGAAAAGACCTGCCCATTGCGAAGGACATCCAGGTCCCTCTCCTCCTGCGCCGATAAGGCGGGATGCGTTTCCGCATCCCTTGCGACTTCCCCCCATCGCCGAGGGAAGTCAGAACCGATATTCCCCTCCGCAACCACGAACCGGTTCTTCCACCCCTTAATGGAAGAAGGCTTGTCCGCAATAACATTGAAAGACCTCCGAGGCCCGATGGAGGTCCATTCCGACTTCCTCCCGGGAGTCAAGTGGTAGCAGGTGCGGAAAAGGGGAAGAGTTGCAGTGATTTGGATCTGATGGCACATCGAAATGAATCCGACGATATTCCGCCAACTGTTTGGAGCCACCATCGACGGGCTGACATTGTAGTGGGTCATGATCTCCTTAACTAGCGGATGAAGAGGGAAACGAAGACCCGCCTTCAGGCTGTCTTCATAGATGAAAACCCCGGACTCCAAATCTCGGGTAACCCTGTCTTCAGGTTCCGGCACTCGAAGGACGATGTCCAAGGGCAACCATACCGTTGGTGAATCCTCCCCAGGTCCTCAACAGCGACCACGGAGGCTACGTCGTCCGGGCTCATCGCCATTGAAAGAAGTATCCGCGAAGGCAATGAGCGTCGGAGAAGATGAAAGACCAAAACCACTCGGATTCAAAACGAGAAGACGCCAAGCGCGCATGCACGATATACAAATATATACACGGGGCGGCCGTCACTTCGCTTCGCCGCTAAGAAATCGCCCTGGGGAGCGGGGCGTCTCGTTCAAGGCGTCCGGAATCGCCTCGAGAACACCCGATGATCGAAATTCGAGGCGTGGCGTGATCCCAACCGTCGATAATGGAGGAGCCTTCCTCCGAAGGTACAATGGCCCTGCCGCATTAATTAGGGCATCATTGCCGAATTGTTTAAGCCAAAACGTCCCATCCGGAGCGCGCCGCTTGAACTTATACTCCCTACGCCCGAACCTACGCTTCGAACTAGGGAGTGGAGGGCATGTGTTGGGGGGTAAAATCGTCATTGCATTGATATCCGTGCGAGGCGGCTAAGGCTGAAGCTCGGCTCCGGCTTCCCTAGCTCGGCCTCCTCCGGGCTTCCGCTCGGTCCGGGCTTCCGTAGCTCGGCCTCCTCCGGGCTTCCGTAGCTCGGCCTCCCCCGGGCTTCCGTAGCTCGGCCTCCGGGCTTCCGGGTCCGCTTCCCTAGCTCGGCCTCCTCCGGGCTTCCGTAGCTCGGCTCCTCCGGGCTTCCGTAGCTCGGCCTCCGGGCTTCCGTAGCTCGGCCGGGTAGCTCGGCCTCCTCCGGGCTTCCGTAGCTCGGCTCCGGGCTTCCCTAGCTCGGCCTCCTCCGGGCTTCCGTAGCTCGGTCTCCTCCGGGCTTCCCTAGCTCGGCCTCCCCGGGCTTTTAGCTCGCTACCCAGCGATCCACGCCCCGACGTCACCTCCGCGGAACCTGACGCGGGAGAGTTCAACTTACCCGAGCAGCCCTAGGCAAGGAATCATATGAGACGTGGCCTAAGACCTATTAAACCGCCCCAGGTCTACTCACCCAGATCCCAAGACATCAAGGAGCTCTCCCAGCCGTCGATCCCTTAACGGACAAGGGTGGATTCTAACGGCCCCACAACGGCCTGATTCTGTCTACCCCGTATCGTAACAACCTCAGAACCTTCCAGAAGCGCTCAAGTCCCAGGTGACAGTCTATAATATCAGATTAACAGATTCCCTCAGGTACGCACGCATGCGCTCTTACCACTCTCACTCTCAGCTCTCCTGCCCTTTTTGGAGCCTCCGATTGGCCGCCCCCGGAGAGGTCTCCCGGAGAGATCCACCTCCTCATTGTCTGGTTGATCGCCGATTCCTTCCCCACTGACTTGAGCGTCGGAGGGTCTTCCGCGGAGGACCAACTCCGCGTGTGGGCTTCTTTTGCAGGTCCGCCGCACCCCCCTCTTCCCGGAGATCGACCGCGCCCGAATCGGAGGACGGATCCCGGCGGCAACAATAATCTTTTTTTTTAATAATAACTTTTTTATCGAAGGATAGCTCTAGTTATTTCTGGAGTCCTATAGAATATGGGTTATTTTCTCTGATTAAATTTGTTTTAGAGTTATTTCCTAGATATCCTTCTTATCCCATATTTACTCATGATGGTTAAACATAAATTATTTTTTCTGATTAAATTTTTTTTAAATTTTTTTAAATATTTTTTATTTTATATTTATTTATAATTAAATATAAATTATCTTTTCTTATTAAACCTTTTCAGAGTTATCCTCTCTGAATATCTTTTTTATCCCTGGTTTCAAACACAAAACGTCTGTAGAGCCGTAGCCGTCCTCCGCAATTCACAGGAAGAGGGGCCAAGACCAAGAGGTCGCGACTCGCAATGGAGAGACCATCCGTCCGTTTTATTTATGCCGGCTCTACGGATAATCTCCAGTTTCTCACGTGGGCTGTCCCATTCATCAGACACGGTGCGAAACGGTCGGACCGTTCGAATGGAGTTTAATGACATGCGATTGGGACTGATTGGCTCTGGAATATCTTTGTTATGAGATGTGATTGCAAGAAGAAATGAAATACCATATAAAATGGCGAGATATTTCCCTTGAAAAAACTGAGAGATATTGAATATTATTTCTGTTTCACCGGTTTGTTAGAGCATTTTTCAAAAGAATAAATAGTTACAAAAATAATTACATCAGAAACTTATGAACTTATTTAAAATTTTAATCAAATTTTTTTTTTTCAACCTCATGTAGATGATAAAAGGCTTAATTGAGTTGACTTAAGTATATATAAATTTTTTAATTAAATATATCTTTAATGATTGTTAATAATAATTTGATGTGCTACGATTATAATGATTTAAGTATATTTTTTAATTAAATATATTAACATATAAAAAAATTAATTTAAATAGGCCTATATTCTCCAATAAAAAAAATAGAATCAAACATGATAGATTTTCAAGTTTCACCGGCTTTGAACCATGGAAACTCGCATTTCTATACTAGATTCATATTATCTCATAGGCCGAAGGAAATAATGAGATGTATTTTAATTGGCTCAATTTATGCCCTTAGCACAAGATTTTGTAAAGCCTAATAGGTCATGGCCAATTGGTACTAGTTTGGGGATTGGGCGTAACATTAAGAACTTATTTGGTTAAAAGATTTTTTTCATTGAAAGATGTATTTTTTAAGAAAAGCATCCGATATATGCTTGTTTGATTCAAAGATGGCTTCTAAAAGAAAGCCAATTCTTATGGCCTTGGAAAGTCATCTTTTTTTTTTGTTACAAACGGGCGATCACACCAGTCTGGCGTGAGTCAAGCCCGAGAAGTCAGAATACATGATTTGCTGCAAAATAAAAGGGCATGGATCACCCATATGCCATTCCCACGGGCCTGGATGGCGAGCTGTGAGATTTGCAACCCAATCAGCTGCCGCATTGGCTTCCCTATAAACATGGCGAATCAGAGGCGCAGTTGTAGTCCGGAGAGAATCCCAGATTGCACGGAGGATGGGATTGGTGGAATGAGGACCCCCATCCCGACGAATCCAACGAATAACAGTGAGAGAATCTCCCTCAATAATCAATCTGTTCGAGGCCAAATAACGAACGGCATAACTGATTCCAGCCCAAGCAGCCTGAAGCTCCGCCATTGGGACCGATAAATCCAGGGAACCATGGCCACCGGCAGCAAGAAGCTCTCCCTCCGAACCCCTAATAACAAAACCGGACCCAGCGATACGATCGGAGACAGAGCCATCAAAGTTCACTTTAACATAACCCGGGGTGGGGGCTCCCAAGAAACAAAGACCGTAGAACGGTGCGCTGCCAAGGCAGCAGGGGAGTCCCAGACCGGGTCGAGCAGAGTGAACAGCAAGAGAAGAGCGGCCATACTCCTTAGCAAGAAAAACAGCCTTTCTGATAATAATATGGGATGGAGCAGTCTCATCAGAGAAAACCATCTGATTCCTAGTGAGCCAAATATGATAAGCCAAGTAAGCTGAGACAGCACACTGGGCACCCAGACCCCTCTGAGCAGCAAGACGAATGGCATGCAAGAAAGACAGCCGAATGGGTCCGTCCTCAGACACCCACGGGGTGAGCTGCATCTGCTGCCATATCCTCATAGCTCGAGAGCAAGTAAAGATAACATGATCAACCGACTCATCCTCAAGCCCACAGATTGGGCAGAGAGACGACATGAGGAGACCACGGCCAGCCAGAAGAGCGCAGGTAGGAAGGCGGTTCCACCGAAGCTTCCACAAGAAAAGCCGAATCCTGGGGTGGATAGGCAAACGCCAGATCCATGCAACATCGTCCAACCCCGAAATCCGAGAACGGAAACAGTCGACTAGATCCCTGGTAGGAGCACAAGAAAGGCAGGAGCGCCGCCAAAGTCTGGTATCCGAATCAGCTGAGGGGGCAAGGGGAATGGCAAGAATCCTTAGCGCAAGCTCCACCCCAAAAAGTCGGAAAACAGTGGAAGCATTCCAAACATTACTATCCTGGCAGATCAACGTAGCCACTGGCATAGAGGGGTCAACATCAGTACTAATAAAGGTCGGCCAGCGGGATAGAGGAGTGGCTGCAATCCAACTATCCTGGGTAACATCAACAGATCTCCCATCCCCAATCATCCAGTGAATATCGGGCATAACAGAAGGGGCAGCCTGACAATCGCCCGCCAAAACGGAGAGCATCCGCGAGGAGTGCGGGAAGTAGAATCAGAAGACCAGGCACCATATCTACCTCTCATAACTATACTCCAGAAGCAGTGAGGGTCCAACAAAAATCTAGAGGCATGCTTCGCAAACAGAGCTTCCCGGCGAAGGACCAACGACTGAATTCCCAGCCCACCCTCTCTAATAGGCATACAAACAATATCCCATGAAAGGAGATGAATACCGTGGCCTCCCTGACTCGAGCCCCAGAGAAAATCCCGAAAACGCCTCTCAATCCGGCGCAGACAGATAACCGGAATCAGGGTGTTAGATAAGAGGTAAAGGGGAAGCGAGGTGAGGATGGACCGAATCAGCATAATCCGACCCATCAACGAGAGGCTGGAAGCCTGCCACCTACTCAACCGATCAGCTATCCGACGATCAAGATCTCCGAAGTCAGTCTGCCGAGGACGACGCCCCGAATAGGGATCCCAAGGTAGGATAGGCGGTCAGAATGGGAAGAGATCCCTAACAATTGGGAGATCATAGTCCGACGACGACAAGGGATCGACGGGCTAAAACAAAGGACAGATTTCTGCAGATTGACCCGCTGACCGGAAGCTTGGCAATAGGCTTGTATAATAGCAGAGTAAACCGCCGCATTCTGAATAGAAGCTGGGCTAAGAAGAATACAATCGTCTGCAAAGAGCAAATGAGTAAGAGGGGGGCCTTGGGGCCCAGGCATATAAGGCTGCAACATAGACGCTCCACCAGCATGAGCAAAAGTGCGTGACAAATCATCGGCACAGAGGATGAACAGGAAAGGAGAAAGAGGGCAACCCTGCCGAAGCCCCCCAGCTGATGGGAAAAAACCCGAAGGACCTCCATTGATGAGGATGGAAAAGGTCGGCCCCTGAACACAAGCCATAACCCACTCAATGAAGAGATCATCAAAACGAAACTCCTGAAGAGTCTGCCGAAGATAAGTCCAACTGATCCTATCATAAGCTCTTTCCATGTCCAACTGGATGGCCATAAGAGCCCTTCTGCCAGTCGCCCGATTAAGATCGTGCATGAATTCTTGGGCAATAAGAGCATTATCAGTGATGGTGCGACCACGGATGAAAGCCCCCTGTTCCATAGATATAAGACGGGGAATCACTCCCTGGAGACGAGTGACCAAGAGGCGAGCACAGATTTTGTAAAGGGTGGTACACAAACTGATAGGCCGATAATGCTGGGGAAGAGAAGCCGTCGACCTCTTAGGGATAAGAGTGACAAAAGTACGCTGCCACTCTGGAGGAAGAGCTTTAGATGAGAAAACCATCTGAATAGCCATAACCACATCCGACCCGATAATATCCCAATAGTGTCGGAAGAAGAAGGGAGGAAACCCGTCAGGACCAGGGGCCTTATCAGGGCCCAGAACCCAAACAGCAGAACGAATCTCCTCCGCCGAAACCTCCCTCAAAAGCATAACATTATCATCCTCAGTCACCCGGGCAGCCAGAGGAACAGGAGAAATGGGGCAGCCACTGGCAGACACCTCCGACCAACGGGACTGAAAATAATGGACAATCTGTTCACGAATAGTCTCCTCGTCTTCCGCAATATGCCATTCTCATCACGAATATACCGAATACGATTGGCAGCCCGCCGAGCCACAGTAGCCTGATGAAAGAATCTGGTATTCCGATCGCCCTCCTGAAGCCACTGTATCCGGGACCGCTGTCGCCAATAAGTCTCCTGCTGACTAAGTATAGAATGGTGTAAAGACAAATTCCGACGGAGAGTCTGGAGATCTAACTCCGAGAGGCAGCCATCAGAATCTTCCTTAGCCTGAAGCACAGCAATGTCAGCTTCCACAGATTGAATACGCTGGTCAAGAACGCCCACCTCTCTCCGACTCCAACTCAGGAGCCTGCGCTTCACTAATTCAAGGCGGCGGGAAAGACGGTAGACAGAGCTTCCTCTAACTGGCATCCGCCACACCTGACGGATAATAGCCCGGGTCGAAGAGTAAGAAGTCCAAAATTGCTCAAACCGAAACGGCCTCAGAGGCCGAGAGGAAGACTCCGTAGAGATCAGAAGAGGGCAGTGGTCAGACGCAATCCGAGGCAAATGAGAAATAGTAGCACCGGAAAAGAGCTGCATCCACCCAGGAGAGGCCAATGCTCGGTCAAGCCGCTCCCACACCCGAGCAGTTCCCCGTCGGTTGTTACACCATGTGAACCGAGAGCCAGAAAACCCCAAATCAACAACCCTGGCAGTGGAAAGAAAAGAGCGGAACTCAGAAGAATTCGGGGAATCCACAAACCGACGCCCCCCCCCCCGCTTCTCCGATGCGTCCACAATACAATTAAAATCTCCGGCAATAAGCGTAGGAAAATCCTGGCCTAAAAGAGTGAGTGTCTCGGACCATAGATGACGCCTCTCTCTATAGTCCGTACTAGCATAGACGCCAAGCAGCAACCAAGGCGGAGTAATCCCCTCCGAAATAACCAGGGCCACCTGTTGATTACAACTATGAAAAGCATCAATACGGATGGAAGGCTCCCGCCAAAGTGCCAGAATACCTCCAGAAAGACCATTAGATTCCACAGCATAAGAAGACCAACACCGGGAAACTCTCCGTTGGAATCGCTGAAGACTGAGACCCGAAAGACGAGTTTCCAGCAAAACACAAATATCAAACTGATGAAGCTGCAATAACCGAGTAAAGGAGGAGCGGAAGGAAGGTTTCAACGCTCCTCGGACGTTCCAAATAAGCATCTTCATAAAAAGGAAACCCAGGTCAAGGGGTCACATGGGCCCCATCCTTGGCTTCAGCCAATTCCATATCAGAATGATCTCCAGAGTCCAGGCCCTGGGTCACCAACCCATCCTCAGACGAAGGGCAGCCGACCTGAGCCACAAGGTCCGACTGCCGTGAGAGATCCATGGCTACAGCCTCCTCATCAGCACGAATCACCTTCTTGAGAGAAGAGACCATAGCGTCATGATCGCAAGCAGCCCGGCAAGGTGCTGATTCAGAGGGAGGAACTAAAGCCACAGAATGGGCTTTACCTGAGGAAGACCGACAACTCTTGCCTTTTGCTTCCTTGGAAATAACTCTGGGGCCCGCAGACACAGCAGGTCGGGCCCGTTTGAGCGAAGTAGGATTCGCATCATCCCGGATCTTGGGACACCCGACCCAACGATCCGAACCCAAAAGGTCAAAAGGGTTAACTGCCAATACCTCCTTTGATTTAGGATGGAATTCAGACTTGGCTACAGGGGCAGCTGCAGCAAATTGGAAATCCTTCACTTGACATGGAGTCTTGGAGGATTTGCGGGACTGAGGCTTCCTTAGTGTCTTAGGATCAGACTGAGACTGAGAATTGATAATAGGATCCTTAAAACCCTCTGAAGCCACCACTGAAGCAGAAGAAGCTTCAGAAAACTCTGCTACAGTAACCGGCACGCCAACACGATCCCGGCACGGTCCAGCAACAGAGCCTGAGCGATTACCAGCAGGGGAAACAACCAATTGAGGATGAATTGAAGGAGCGACCGTCCTCCTTGAGGTCTTCTTCGGGATCATCCAACCGTCCTCCCCGTCCAAAGGGGCAGCCGTGGCTATACCCGGCGACCCATCCATTCGACCAGACGGACTGGAATCCACCAGCGGAGCTTGACGACGGATCCGGAGAGCAGACATCCACGGACCAAAACGTGGCACAGCAGAAGGCGACTGGTCCACCCCAGCTGAATCCATGGATGAAGAGCACGGCCCGGAGAGGTGAAGGGATCCACACGAGGAGCAAATACCATCTACATGTTCGTAAACAAATTGTTGCCAAAAGGGGGTACCTGTTGCTCTGAACCGAGCTCCAGGGCGGAATGGCTGGCGCAAATCGACGCAGACACATGCCCGGGCGTAACCTCCCCGCCTCTGCTCCTTCGTAGACGAATCCATGCCCACATACTGGCCAGCAACCGATAGAATTGCTCGAAGGGAATCTTCCGTCCAAAGCTCTATCGGTAGCTTAGGAAGCCGAATCCAAAGCAGAGCTTGGTGCAGAGCATCTTCAGCTGGGATGAATCCTGGACGCCATGCCTCCACAGCAAGAGGCTGGCCATTGACGATCCATGGCTGCGACAATACAGCATCCCGAGCAGTCTGAAGATCAAATTTGAGCAGGAATGTGCGATGGGAAAGGCCAATTATCTTGATCCCTCCGTCGATTCCTCCTCTACGAAGCTCCCGGATGACAGCCTCAGAGGGAACCCAGCGAGAGAGGCTTCGCACAATCAACCCCAGTTGAGCCCACTCCGAAATCTCCTGATCAATCACCGCAGTGGGAAGCTGGATAACATCCGGGAAAGATAGCTCCAAAGCAGCGATTTCCTCCGGCGACGGCTCCGAAGTGGACCACAGGAACGCGCTTCCGCTCGGTCGACGAGGGGCACCAGCAGGGGCCTTCCGCCGATCACCACCGGTCAGAGGGACGGAGCTGCCAGCAGCCATCATCCACTGGGAGATGATCGAGAGCGATGAGGAGACGCCTGAGATCGGGAAGGAAGCAGATCGAACACTAATCTTAAAGCAAGTCCCCTGAGGAGAACCAGAGCACTCGTAGCACACTTCTTAAAGCGCTATCGGAAAGTCATCTTTTCATTGTTAAACAAAAATCATTAACCGATAGTTTGAGTAAGAAAAAGCTTTTTCATGAGAGAGAAAACTTTGTACCTTTTATGAATGCCCTCCGAGCTTGTAACAAGATCATATTGAGAGGGAGAAAAAAAAGAAGAGAAATCACCTCGTTTGTCTCCTTATCTTTACAAAAACTTATTTCAATCCAATTGTAGTAACCCAGTTTAGATGAATCAGATTTGGTTCAGATGAACCAGGTTCTAGCCTGTTGTTTTCCCTGGCTGACGCTTCGCTCCAGGTGAAGCGTTTAGTCTTCGGGAACTCCCGAACCGAGGCATCGCACAGGTGATTAAAAGGTGAAGGAGGATGACTCCTTCCTTCATCCTGGCACGCATCATTCTCAGGTATGTTCCCCTGCCATAGAGAGAAGAGAGCCTGAGAGAGAGAGAGAGAGAGCCTGAGAGAGAGCGGGGAAGAGAGAGAGAGAGTCCAGGATCGGCATAGTGAACCGTGCCGATCCTTGGTTCGGGCCCGGCGGCGTGCCCGTCGCCTGGCCGGGCCTGAGTGTTGGCCGGTGACCTCCACCGGCGCCGGGCGTGCGTCCGGTGGAGGTCCGACTGGCCTTGGTGCCGGCCGTGCCGTCGGCACCGAGCGCACAATGCGGAGAGAAAAAGAGAGAAGAGAGGGAGAGAGAGAAAATTAAGGAGAGAGAGAGAGAGGGGAGGCCGGCCGCGGCGACGGCCGGCTCTGGTCCCGCCAACGGCGGCCAGACCGGCTCCAATTTGTCCGAAATCGACGCTGGCACGGTGAATTTCACGCGGGAGCAAGAAGAGAAAAGAGAGAATGGATGGGGAAGGAGGCCGGCCACGGCAGCGGTTTTTAAATACATACCTAGTATAATACCCTTTTCTAGCGCAATGTATTGGTAATTACTAGAACATTAGATTAAATGTTAAATCTTTGATGTTAAAACAAAATTTACTTATATCCAGGAATGATTAAAGTTGGCACTGCGTATGCTCAAACACTTATTGACCTGGGTGCCACGCATTCATTTATATCTGACATCTATCTTAGCAAGAATACATCATTGACACTGAATCTCTAGACCATGAGTTGCTCATTGCCTTTCCAATGGTGATATTATGAAAGTTTGCACAGTATGCAAATCCTGCTTGATTATCATTGAGGATATGAGATTATATGCTGATCTTTTTGTCCTTCCATTGAAATTCTTTGATGTTATCCTTGGCATGGATTGGTTAGCCTCCTATCATGCTTCAGTAGACTGTTTTAGGAAGATGTCAATTTCAAAATTCCAAATCAATCTGAATTCAGTTTTACTGGGGGTCAGTCACATCTAGCCTCTGTGTTCATTTCAGCGCTACAAGCTGGAAAGTATTTATTGAGTGGTGGTCAAGAATTTCTTACTATTGTTAAGGATCTTCAAAAGGAGGAGACCAAGTTGAAGGATATTCCTGTAGCTCGAGAATTTCCTGATGTTTTTCCTAATGAATTGACTGATTTGCCCCCAGATCGGGAGGTTGAATTCTCCATTGACTTAATTCCTGGAACTGGGCCTATATCCAAGGCTCCTTACGCATGGCCCCGGCTGAGTTAAAAGAATTGAAAGATCAGTTGTAGGAGCTCCTAGATCGGGGATTTATCAGACCCAGTGTTTCCCCTTGGGGTGCTCCAGTTCTATTTGTTAAGAAGAAGGATGGCAGTCTCCGGCTATGCATTGATTACCGGGAAATTAATAAGATAACAGTGCGGAACAGATACCCTTTGCTGAGGATTGATGACTTGTTTGATCAACTCCAAGGAGCCCGAGTATTCTCGAAGATTGATCTCAGGTTAGGTTACCATCAGCTTAAAGTCAAGGAGGGAGATGTGCCTAAAACAGCATTCAGAACCAGATATGGCTATTACGAATTTTTAGTGATGCCATTTGGATTGTCTAATGCCCCGGTAGCATTCATGGACTTGATGAATAGAATCTTTAAGCCATATTTGGATCAGTTTATGGTGGTCATTGATGATATTTTAATCTATTCTAAGAGTCACAGGGAGCATGAGGATCACTTGAGGTTGGTGCTGCAGATTCTTAGGGAGAAGAGGCTCTATGCCAAGTTGCAGAAGTGTGATTTTTGGTTGGACCAAGTATCTTTCTTGGGTCATATAATCTCTATTGACGACATTTCTGTGGACCCAAAAAAGATTGATGCTATTATTAGCTGGTGCAGACCTTCCAATGTGGCGGAAGTCAGAAGTTTCTTGGGACTTGCTAGGTATTACCGTAAATTTATGGAAGACTTCTCTAGCATTGCTCTACTCTAACTCGCTTAACCCAGAAGCGAGTAAAGTTTGATTGGGCATGGGTCGGCTGGGCCGGCCTGGTCTGGGCCTTTTGGGCCGTGCTGCGAGCAATTTTGGGGCTGGTTTTTGGGCTCCGTAACGGGTCGAGATTAGCAAGAAAATTATATGGCTAGAATCTGGGTTAATTCTAGCTTCTTGGGGTATTTTTACTTCCCCAATTGGGTGTGTATAGTAGGAGATATTTGAGCCCAAAGTTGGGCCCATGAACTAGTCTGGATAGGGTCTTGAGGGTCATTTTATTAATTAGATTTCAGTGAATTAATTATGTACATTGATCCTGTAGGTGCCCAGACATCTGATTAGTTGGTGCATCATTTGGATTTTGCATAGGAGGTAAGTAAGACTATTATGCAAATTTAATAATTGTTTAATTAATAAATTGAGTATATACAGTTTGCATGCATTTTTATAAATAAGAAGAAAATAGAAATTATCTGAATTGTCTATGTAGTATGGAACTGTGGATTACAAATGAACAATTATATGATTATAGTGATTGGTAATATTGTAAGAAATGATTTATTGATGTATATGCCAAAATGTGACTGTCTATACGATATGTTTATATTGAGGTGACTATATGCATTCCTAGTACTGTGCAAACCACTGTGAGGTAATGTGAGATATAGATGCATGATGTAATTGTGATGAAAATATTAAATAGATTTATGTGGGTCGCCGTGGTTCTCCTTTACTATGGCCCCACACATTGTAGCTGTGTTCTGTTATGATATGGCCACACACACTGGAGATGTATTCTGTTATGATATGGCCCCACACATTATAGACATGTTCTGTTATGATATAGCCACACACACCGTAGAGTGTGTTCTGTTATGGTATGGCCCCACATGTCTTACAATATGTTCTGTTGATTTTCATATGGCCATATACATCGTAGAGTGTGTTCTGTTATGGTATGGCCACACATCGTACAATGTGTTCTATTGATTTTTATGGCCACACATCTGGAGGATGTGCTCTGATTGAGGTATTGCAGGGCCATGGGACATATAGGAAATCTATAATTACATAAACAGTGAGTTTTCTAGAATGCATATCTTGATGCTTATCGAATGTTCAATTTATGTTAAGTTAACAAGATGCATATGTTGATGGCATGTTAAATATAATTCAAGTATGATATGATTGTATAATAGGCTTACTTATTGAGTGTAAACTCATTAAACCTTCACAATATTTTTCAGAGCCTCAGGGTTGATGATGGATATTCGGAGTTGATGGAGCTTCTAATAAATAAAATAAGAACCATTGCATTGGTGTAATCCTATTATGTTTGTGTGTAGGGCTTGTTGTAGCCCAACTTTATTAGCATGACTTGGGTGTAGGGTTTGAAACCCAAAACTTATAACTATCATTTGTTTTATGGTTGGTTTTCATATTTATTGCCCATTTGAATCCCATTTGAATCGTATATCAATATTTTTAAGACGCCTTGCGTGCCCGGCACGCGGCGAGTTGTCACCTTAGCCCAATATTTGGGTCTGGGGCGTGACAGCTTTAGTGGTATCAGAGCCTAGGTTATTGACCTTAGGATCACATACATGATGATACCCTAGGCAAACAAATAGGTTGACATTGAGACAATTATCACTTTATATGAATTTCAAACCTTATGTTTTGGGAGCCTGATATGAAAAGTTTGATCATGATTTTTATAATAACTAATTTATCAGGAGATAGTAATGGCTCTCACTAGGAGCCAACAAAATGATGAGGGCTCCCAGGTTGGAAATGTTGGCCAACCAGGAGGTCAGGATGCTACTGGAGGTGCTGTCCCTGTCAACCCTGTTGGGACTGATCATCAGCGACTCCAGACCGAGATGCTTCAGGTTCTATCGGGTATGGCACAATCGATGCGGGACATGCAACAACAAATTCATCAGGCTTTATCCTCTCAGTCTGCCATTCCTGCTCCGCAGACTCAGCCTACTCCCACTGTTACGCAGAGTCAGCCTACCCCTATTGTCCGCAGACGCAGCCTGCTTCCACTATACCACAGACTCTATTTGTCCCTCCTGCTCCACAAATTTAGTCCACTGTACCTACTACTCATTTCACACCATTGACCCAGCCTACTCCACCTCAACCCTGGGTAGGGATTGGCCGTAGCTTTGCAGATTTCAAGAAGTTTGCCCCTGCTCCTTTCTCTGGTTCTAGCAACCCTATTGATGCTGAGAGATGGGTGCGAGATATGGAGAAGGCTTTTATGGCCTATGGTAGCCAGGAGTCGGAGCGGATCAGATTTGTTACTTATCTTCTCCAGGGGGAGGCTTATGACTGGTGGCTAGTTGAGGAGCAGCGTCGGGGTGGTCAGGTTATGTCTTGGGGAGAGTTTAAGGAGATATTCTTTGACAAGTACTTTCCCAGGAGTGTACAAAGGAGGATGGAATCAGAATTTCTTAAGTTGGAGCAAAGGAATCTTTCTGTGACCCAATATGAAGCTGAGTTCACCAGATTGGCCCGCTTTGCTCCAAGTATTGTGACTAATGAAATGGCCAAGATCACCAGATTTACAGAGGGGCTGCGACCCAGACTGATGCAGGCAGTCAATGCATTTGAGCTTCATTCCTATAGTGTGTGGTGAATAAGGTTTTGGTAATTGAGAGAGATATGAATACAGTTCAGAGGGATTGGGAGCAGCAGAGGAAGAAAAAGGGGCCTATTGCGGGCCAACCCCCAACCCAGGTCAGGAAGAGAGGTGCGCAGCAGGCCCCAGCAGGACAGAGGAATAGAGAGACACGTTGCCTTCGCTATGGGAGTTTTCATCCAGGAAGGCCTTGCCGTGGTGTGTCGGGTGTCTGCTACCTCTGCGGGAGGACTGATCACAAAATGGCTACCTGTCCCCTTCAGAAGACTCAGCAGCCCTCTTCTAGTCAAGGGTTGATTCAGTAGCAGCAGCAGCCACAGAGGACCCAGGGTAGAGTCTTCAACCTCACTCAGCAGGATGCTGCCGCTTCTAATTCTGGTGACAGGTAAACCATTTAAATACATACCTAGTATAATACCCTTTTCTAGCGCAATGTATTGGTAATTACTAGAACATTAGATTAAATGTTAAATCTTTGATGTTAAAACAAAATTTACTTATATCCAGGAATGATTAAAGTTGGCACTGCGTATGCTCAAACACTTATTGACCTGGGTGCCACGCATTCATTTATATCTGACACCTATCTTAGCAAGAATACATCATTGACACCTGAATCTCTAGACCATGAGTTGCTCATTGCCTTTCCAAATGGTGATATTATGAAAGTTGGCACAGTATGCAAATCCTGCTTGATTATCATTGAGGATATGAGATTATATGCTGATCTTTTTGTCCTTCCATTGAAATTCTTTGATGTTATCCTTGGCATGGATTGGTTAGCCTCCTATCATGCTTTAGTAGACTGTTTTAGGAAGATTGTCAATTTCAAAATTCCAAATCAGTCTGAATTCAGTTTTACTGGGGGTCAGTCACATCTAGCCTCTGTGTTCATTTCAGCGCTACAAGCTGGAAAGTATTTATTGAGTGGTGGTCAAGATTTCTTACTGTTGTTAAGGATCTTCAAAAGGAGGAGACCAAGTTGGAGGATATTCCTGTAGCTCGAGAATTTCCTGATGTTTTCCTAATGAATTGACTGATTTGCCCCCAGATCGGGAGGTTGAATTCTCCATTGACTTAATTCCTGGAACTGGGCCTATATCCAAGGCTCCTTACCGCATGGCCCCGGCTGAGTTAAAAGAATTGAAAGATCAGTTGTAGGAGCTCCTAGATCGGGGATTTATCAGACCCAGTGTTTCCCCTTGGGGTGCTCCAGTTCTATTTGTTAAGAAGAAGGATGGCAGTCTCCGGCTATGCATTGATTACCGGGAAATTAATAAGTAACAGTGCGGAACAGATACCCTTTGCTGAGGATTGATGACTTGTTTGATCAACTCCAAGGAGCCCGAGTATTCTCGAAGATTGATCTCAGGTCAGGTTACCATCAGCTTAAAGTCAAGGAGGGAGATGTGCCTAAAACAGCATTCAGAACCAGATATGGCCATTACGAATTTTTAGTGATGCCATTTGGATTGTCTAATGCCCCGGCAGCATTCATGGACTTGATGAATAGAATCTTTAAGCCATATTTGGATCAGTTTATGGTGGTCTTCATTGATGATATTTTAATCTATTCTAAGAGTCACAGGGAGCATGAGGATCACTTGAGGTGGTGCTGCAGATTCTTAGGGAGAAGAGGCTCTATGCCAAGTTGCAGAAGTGTGATTTTTGGTTGGACCAAGTATCTTTCTTGGGTCATATAATCTCTATTGACGGCATTTCTGTGGACCCGAAAAAGATTGATGCTATTATTAGCTGGTGCAGACCTTCCAATGTGGCGGAAGTCAGAAGTTTCTTGGGACTTGCTGGGTATTACCGTAAATTTATGGAAGACTTCTCTAGCATTGCTCTACCTCTAACTCGCTTAACCCAGAAGCGAGTAAAGTTTGATTGGACAGAGGAGTGCGAGAAAAGTTTCCAGGAGTTAAAGCAGCGATTAGTGTCAGCTCCCATCCTTGTTCTTCCGTCAGGATCTGAGGGTTTTACACTCTATACTGATGCCTCTCGAAGAGGATTGGGATGCGTTCTGATGTAGAGTGGAAAGGTGATAGCTTATGCCTCCAGACAACTGAAGCCTTATGAGCAGAATTATCCTACTCATGATCTGGAATTAGCTGCAGTGGTTTTTGCTTTAAAGATTTGGCGGCATTATCTCTATGGGGTGTCGTGTGATGTGTATACAGACCATAAGAGTCTAAAATATATCTTCACACAGAAGGAGCTCAATTTGAGGCAGAGGAGGTGGTTGGAGCTTCTGAAGGACTATGATCTGAATATGCATTATCATCCTGGGAAGGCTAATGTTGTGGCTGATACCTTGAGTAGGAAGACCTCTTCTGAGTTAGCTGCTATGCTTACCTCCCAGCCTCACATCCTGAAGGACCTCGAGAGGTGGGAGATTGGACTGAGAGTACAGCAGTCTGATGGACTTGTTGCTGCACTTATTCTTCAGCCGACTCTTGTTGACTAAATTAAGTCTCCCAGATGGAAGATCCAGATCTTCAAAGAATTAAGGTTGCTGTTCAGTCAGGAGTTCAGAGTGGATTTTATGTAATGGATGATGGATCCCTGAGATTTAAAGGCAGACTTTGTGTACCTAGCAATGAGGAGTTGAAAGCCTAGATTTTGAGGGAGGCTCACTACTCTCCTATACTGTTCATCCGGGTGGTACTAAAATGTATAGAGACTTAAAGGAGAATTTTTGGTGGAAAGGTATGAAGAGGGAGATTGCTCAGTTTGTGGCCAAGTGCTTGGTATGTCAGCGAGTGAAGGCCGAACACCAAAGGCCTGCGGGACCCCTTCAGTCTCTGATTCCTCAGTGGAAATGGGAAAAGATTACTATGGATTTTATGACTGGTTTGCCCAAAACTCCCAGGAGTAATGATGCAGTTTGGGTTATTATGGACAGACTGACAAAATCAGCCCACTTTCTACCTTTCAGAGTTGGAGTCTCGAGTGATAGATTGGCTAGCATGTATATTGAGCAGATCGTGAGATTTCATGGTGTTTCTGTCTCTATTGTATCTGACAGGGATACCAGATTTGTATCACAGTTTTGGAAGAGCCTTCATAAGGCCTTGGGAACCAAATTAAACTTTAGCACAGCTTATCATCCCCAGTCTGATGGACAGTCAGAGAGGACCATACAGATTCTGGAGGACATGTTTGAGCCTGTGTGATGGACTTGGGTGGGGCTTGGGATAATCACTTACCTTTGGTGGAATTTGCATATAATAATAGTTACCAAGCAGTATCCACATGGCTCCATTTGAGGCCTTGTATGGTAGGAGGTGCAGATCTCCTTTATGTTGGGATGATGTGGGGAAAGAAAATTGCTAGGCCCTGAGCTGATCCAGCAGACAGTAGATAAGGTGCATTTGATCAGGGAGCATCTTCGTACAGCTCAGAGCAGGTAGAAAAGTTATGCTGATGTCAGAAGAAGGGAGTTAGAATTTCAGGTTGGGGATCATGTATTCTTAAGAGTATCACCAACCAAGGATGTGATGAGATTTGGGATTAGAGGAAAGCTTAGTCCACGCTATATTGGACCTTTTGAGATCTTGAGCAGAGTTGGGGAGGTTGCATACAGCTTAGCTCTGCGTCCGATTTTATCTGGTGTTCACAATGTATTCCATGTATCTATGTTGAGGAAGTATGTTTCAGACCCTAGTCATGTTATAGCTTATGAGCCTATTCAGTTGAGGAAGGATTTATCATATGAGGAACATCCTATGCATATCGTGGACCGCAAAGATCAGGTACTGAGGCGGCGTACCATTCCTTATGTCAAGATACAATGGAGTAATCATTCTGAGAGGGAGGCTACTTGGGAACTGGAGGAAGAGATGAAAACAAAGTATCCACAATTATTTGAAGGTAATTTATCTATCTTAGATTGTTGACTTTTGAGATTTATAGTATACCAATTTCGAGGCCGAAATTTTTATAAGGAGGGGAGGATGTAGTAACCCGGTTTAGATGAACCAAGTTTGGTTCAGATGAACCAGGTTCTAGCCTGTTGGTTTTCCCTGGCTGACGCTTCGCTCCAGGTGAAGCGTTTAGTCTTCGGGAACTCCCGAACCGAGGTGTCGCACAGGTGATTAAAAGGTGAAGGAGGAGGACTCCTTCCTTCATCCTGGCGCGCATCATTCTTAGGTATGTCCCCCTGCCACAGAGAGCTAGAGAGAGAGAGAGCCTGAGAGAGAGAGAGAGAGAGCCAGGAAGAGAGAGAGAGTCTAGGATCGGCACAGTGAACCGTGCCGATCCTTGGTTCGGGTCCGGCGGTCGGTGACCTGCACAGGCGCCGGGCGTGCATCCGGTGGAGGTCCGGCCGGCCTTGGTGGCCGGCCGTGTCGCCGGCACCGAGCGCACAGTGCGGAGAGAAAAGAGAGAAAGAGAGGAGAGAGAGAAAATTAAGGAGAGAGAGAGGGAGACCGGCCGCGGCGGCAGTCGGCTCTGGTCGGCCAATGGCGGCCGGACCGGCTCCAATTTGGCCGGAATCGACGCCGGCGCGGTGAATTTCACACGGGAGCAAGAAGAGAAAAAGAGAGAATGGATGGAGAAGGAGGCCGCCACGGCAGCGGCCGGCTCCGGCCCGGTCTCCGGTGGCCGGGCCGGACGGGATTAGGCCGGCGGTGGCCTTGGCCGCCGGCCGGATGGTGTCCCCTGTTTCGGGCGAAACAGGGGAGCAGGGGTGGAGCTTGGCCATGGGCCGGCCTGGTCTGGGCCTTTTGGGCCGTGCTGCGAGCAATTTTGGGGCTGGTTTTTGGGCCCCGTAACGGGCTGAGATTAGCAAGAAAATTATATGGTTAGAATCTTGTTAATTCTAGTTTCTTGGGGGGTGTGTATAGTGGGAGATATTCGAGCCCAAAGTTAGGCCCGTGAACTAGTCTAGGTAGGGTCTTGAGGGTCATTTTATTAATTAGATTTCAGTGAATTAATTATGTACATTGATCCTGTAGGTGCCCAGACATCTGATTAGTTGGTGCATCATTTGGATTTTGCGTAGGAGGTAAGTAAGACTATTATGCAAATTTAATAATTGTTTAATTAATAAATTGAGTATATACAGTTTGCATGCATTTTATAAATAAGAAGAAAATAGAAATTATCTGAATTGTCTATGTAGCATGGAACTGTGGATTACAAATGAACAATTATATTATTATAGTGATTGGTAATATTGTAAGAAATGATTTATTGATGTATATGCCAGAAATATGACTGCCTGTACGATATGTTTATATTGAGGTGACTATATGCATTCCTAGTACTGTGCAAACCACTGTGAGGTAATGTGAGATACAGATGCATGATGTAATTGTGATGAAAATGTTAAATAGATTTATATGGGTCGCCACGGTTTTCCTTTACTATGGCCCCATACATTGTAGCTGTGTTCTGTTATGATATGGCCACACACACTGGAGATGTATTCTGTTATGATATGGCCCCATACATTGTAGACGTGTTCTGTTATGATATGGCCACACACACCGTAGAGTGTGTTCTGTTATGGTATGGCCCCACATGTCTTACAATGTGTTCTGTTGATTTTCATATGGCCACATACATCGTAGAGTGTGTTCTGTTATGGTATGGCCCCACACATCGTACAATGTGTTCTGTTGATTTTTATGGCCACACATCTGGAGGATGTGCTCTGATTGAGGTATTGCAGGGCCGTGGGACACATAGGAAATCTATAATTACATAAACAGTGAGTTTGCTAGAATGCATATCCTGATGCTTATCGAATGTTCAATTTATGTTAAGTTGACAAGATGCATATGTTGATGGCATGTTAAATATAATTCAAGTATGATATGATTGTATAATAGGCTTACTTATTGAGTGTAAACTCATTAAACCTTCACAATATTTTTCAGAGCCTCAGGGTTGATGATGGATATTCGGAGTTGATAGAGCTTCTAATAAATAAAATAAGAACCATTGCATTGGTGTAATCCTATTATGTTTGTGTATAGGGCTTGTTGTAGCCCAACTTTATTAGCATGACTTGGGTGTAGGGTTTGAAACCCAAAACTTATAACTATCATTTGTTTTATGGTTGGTTTTCATATTTATTGCCCATTTGAATCCCATTTGAATCGTATATCAAGATTTTTAAGACGCCTTGCGTACCCGGCATGCGGCGGGTTGTCACCCTAGCCCAATATTTGGGTCTGGGGCATGACACCAATTGATTCTCCAGTCCCACTTTTCTTTCCTGTACCACCTAAATTATGGCTTCTATCTATCCCCATGCCACCTAGATTAGAATGGATATGGATCGTTGATCATGCCTCCAAGCAGCTAATCGGGGCGAACCGGTTGGAGATTTCGATCATGGATTTTGGATTTAGGGCTCTTGAACCAGGGCTATGCTTTGGATGTTTCATTTTGGTGCATTGACCTATTGGGGCGTGAATATCTATATATATATATATATATATATATATATATATATATAAGGGAAGAGTAATGCATAGTTTTGTGATTTTAATGAAGATTCTTAACATATGGACGGTATGGGCCTCACTCATAGTTTCACCGGCGTCTGCCCTTAAGCGAGCATTCAGTTCATAGATGGCAATTTCATAGCTGGGAGGCAACAGTAGTCATTTAATTTGGAAGGCAAACATGATGTCATTCATTATATACACACATGCTCAAAGCTACCAAACCATTAGCTTATGGGACGCTTTGAGGAACATGGGATTTCTCCAATTTCTCTCTTAGCACTCCCTCTTCGTCTTCTTCAGTTGTTATTCAGATGTATTTAGTTATAAACATCAACTCAGTTATGTATGCGATTCATTCATTTATAATATGGGATGAGACCTATGACCAGCCATTTCTAATGAGAACACATGTTGGATTGATGTTTTAGTTAGAGCCATTATTCTCTTTTAAAGTTATCACATAGTTTATTATAAATTCACCTATTCTCATAATAAGAACTTGGTACTGTCATCTAAGGTTATCGTTAATTGAAATGAATGATGAAGGAGCGTTTAAAATTAATCAAAGATTGATTTTTTGTTTTACAATGGAGTTGCCTTACAACTCTTAAATGAATGGTGGGAAGGTTTAGAAGGAAATATAATGTGTAGTTATGATTAATTTGTTAAAAAAAGTTTAAATATATAAAAAAAGGAATGCCTTTCGAACTTTAATTGAAATGAATAATGAAAAAGCATTTAAAATCAATAATATTTGTTTTACAATGGAGTTGCCTTATAACTCTTAATGAATGGTGCGAAGGTTTAGAAAGAAATATAATGTGTAGTTATGATTAATTTGTTGAAAAAAGTTTAAATATAAAAAAAGGAACGTTTCGAACTTTAATTGAAATGAATGATAAAAGAGCGTTTAAAATCAATATTTGTTTTACAACGGAGTTGCCTTACAACTCTTAAATGAATTGTGGGAAAGTTTAGAAGAAAATATAATGTGTAGTTATGATTAATTTGTTGAAAAAAGTTTAAATATAAAAAAAAACGTCTCCAAACTTTAATTGAAATGAATGATGAAAGAGTGTTTAAAATCAATCAAAGATTGAAATATTTTTTTACAATGTAGTTGCCTTATATCTAATGATGAATGATGGGATGGTTTAGAAAGAAATTCAATGTGTAGTTATGATTAATTTGTTGAAAAAAGTTTAAATATAAAAAAAGAGCGTTTCAAACTTTAATGTTTCCAACTTTAATTGAAATGCATGGAGTTGCCTTAAAACTCTTAAATGAATGGTGGAAAGGTTAGAAGGAAATATAATGTGTAGTTATAATTAATTTATTAAAAAAGTTTAAATATAAAAAAAAGGGAACGCTCATAAGCGTTTCGAACTTTAATTCAAATGAATGATGAATTTAAAATCAATTAAAGATTGGAATATTTGTTTTACAATGGAGTTGCCTTACAACTCTTAAATGAATGTGGGAAGGTTTAGAAGGAAATATAATGTATAGTTATGATTAATTTGTTGAAAAAAGTTTAAATATAAAAAAAAAAGAACGTCCGAACTTTAATTGAAATGAATGATGAAAAAGCATTTAAAATCAATCAAAGATTGAAATATTTGTTTTAACAACTCTTAAATGAATGGTGGGAAGGTTTAAAAGGAAATATAATGTGTAGTTATGATTAATTTGTTGAAAAAAGTTTAAATATTAAAAAAAAGGAAAGTGTTTCGAACTTTAATTGAAATGAATGATGAAAGGACGTTTAAAATCAATCAAAAATTGGAATATTTGTTTTATTGCCTTATAACTCTTAAATGAATGGTGGGAAGGTTTAGAAGGAAATATAATGTGTAGTTATGATTAATTGTTGAAAAAAGTTTAAATATCAAAAAAAGGAACGCCGCGAGACTTTAATTGAAATGAATAATGAAATATTTATTTACAACGGAGTTGCTTTGCAACTCTTAAATGAATGGTGGGAAGGTTTAGAGGATTCTAAATGAATGGTGGGAAGGTTTAGAAAGAAATATAATGTGTAGTAGCGTTTCGAACTTTAATTGAATGAATGATGAAAGAGCGTTTAAATCAATGGAATATTTGTTCCTTACAACTTTTAAATGAATGGTGGGAAGGTTTAGAAGGAATATAATGTGTAGTTATGATTAATTTGTTGAAAAAAGTTTAAATATAAAAAAAAGAACACCTGCGAGTGTTTCAAACTTTAATTGAAATGAACGATGAAAGAGCGTTTAAAATCAATCAAAGATTGGAATATTTGTTTTACAACAGAGTTGCCTTATAACTCTTAAATGAATGGTGGAAGGTTTAGAAGGAAATATAATGTCTAGTTATGATTAATTTATTAAAAAAAGTTTAAATATAAAGAAAAGAATGCCCACGAGCATTTCAAACTTTAATTGAAATGAATGATGAAAGAGTTTTTTTTATAACGGAGTTGCCTTACAACTCTTAAATGAATGGTGGGAAAGGTAAGGAAATATAATGTGTAGTTATGATTAATTTGTTGAAAAAAGTTTAAATATAAAAAAAAGGAACGCCCCACAAACGTTTCGAACTTTAATTGAAATGAACGATAAAAGAGCGTTTAAAATCAATCAAAGATTAGAATATTTGTTTTACAACGAGTTGCCTTACAACTCTTAAATGAATGGTGGGAAGTTTGAAGGAAATATAATATGTAGTTATGATTAATTTGTTAAAAAAAGTTTAAATAAAAAAAGAAACGCCCGCGAGCGTTACGAACTTTAATTGAAATGAATGATGAAAGAGCGTTTTTGGAATATTTATTTTAAAACGGAGTTGCCTTACAACTCTTAAATGAATAGCAACTCTTAAATGAATGGTGGGAAGGTTTAGAAGGAAATATAATGTGTAGTTATGATTAATTTGTTGAAAAAAGTTTAAATATAAAAAAAGGAATGCCCACAAACGTTTCAAACTTTAATTGAAATAAATGATAAAAGAGCGTTTAAAATCAATCAAAGATTGGAATATTTGTTTTACAACGGAGTTGCCTTACAACTCTTAAATGAATGGTGGGAAGGTTTAGAAGGAAATATAATATGTAGTTATGATTAATTTGTTAAAAAAAGTTTAAATATAAAAAAAGAAACGCCCGCGAGCGTTACGAACTTTAATTGAAATGAATGATGAAAGAGCGTTTTTGGAATATTTATTTTAAAACGGAGTTGCCTTATAACTCTTAAATGAATAGCAACTCTTAAATGAATGGTGGGAAGGTTTAGAAGGAAATATAATGTGTAGTTATGATTAATTTGTTGAAAAAAATTTAATATATAAAAAAAAAGAACGCCCACGAGTGAAATGCTCGCGGACGTTCATGTCACGATTGAAGCGTTGGCCAAAACGACTCAAACAATTTATTTTGTGAGGTGATTTGGAGCTAACAATTATCAGACATTTAAGGCCATTATGGGCCAAGCAGCTTTTATTGACGAAGCCATAAATAAGAACTAAAAGATTATTTTGTGGTCTTATTTTATTTCTAATTTTCATTAATCTTTTCTTGGGCATTAATCATTTGTATAGATCGCCAATAGGGGTAACAATTTGATTCTTAGGGCAGTGTCTAACACGTCTCGATTTAGATTCATAGATTCTTTTTATTTTGTTTATATTTTGTAATTGCAAAAATATTTTCCAACAGCTAAGGATCATATTTTCTTTTTTACTAGAAGTTGCTAGGACTTTCATTATAAGTTATTTAAAAAAGGAATCCCATATTTTTGAATAAGTGCAGAAAGCTTATAATTTTTCTTTAAAAAAAAGAGAAATCTTTAATTTGAAATTTAAGATGCCATAAACTTACTTACCAAAGGCATACAAATTATTTGAATTGTTTATCAGAGGTATAAACAAAATCAGTCAATCATGATAAGCGTGTTGATTCTCTAATACATCTCATTTGATATTTTCTTTAAGGTAATCTTAAATTTCGCTAAGTTAAAATTCTACTTCATTCTGCTTATTTATTTCAATTACACTAGTTGGTGATAGATGTAGATCTTTGAATTTCTAGCTTGTGTTCATTCTTGTAAAACTATGCATGTGCATATAAAACCAAAAGTAGTATGCCCTTATTCTAAGTGAGGAAATATTGTTTCAGTTAGTTATGATACCAATAAGAAAAATATATTATGATCAAGGTATTTCAAGGCAAAGATATGATCTTGATGCATAGTATGTAATCTTTAAATTTCCGCATTGATAATTGTTATCAATTTTTTGCATTGTTATCAATTTTTAAAACATGCATGCCTCGAGATTGTTTCTCTTTTCAGGCGATGGTTTCGTATTGATCTAATTTATTGCATGTAAATTAATGCTCTTATTAATTGTGTAATCAAGGCTAAAACAAATCACAGGTCTATTCAGTCACAGATGGATTGAAAATCCAAATTACATTCAACGAGGTATTCTGTGATATATTATCGTGATAATTTAAATTGATCTTTGGCTTCAAAACACTGATTACACACACTCTCAAAATATGTTTTATATTTGATACATATTGATGTTGTATAAAAACATGATATTTGCATGTTTAGTATAAAACATAGATATGATATATGATGGCATGATGTCTATATTATGAAACATATAAATATTTATGAGAGTCTAATTTGAATGTCAAATGTTAATTCATAATCTCTTTAGATATGATCTAAATATAGGAATTATGAGTAGTAACATAATACATGTGATGCTTGATTGAAATATATGACATGTAAATATGAAATATATTTAATCCTTTGGGTTAGCTAAATCGGGTCCATAAAGGGTTAGACCCTAAGGTTTAAATCAACTGGACTATAAGAGTATTTGATCAAATCTAATTAGATTAGGTTAAGAATGCTCTAAATCAAACAATAGTTGTAGTTGATCATGTCCTTCTCTTTGATTAAACCAAATGGAAGTAGATTAGGCTCCGTGGTTGAGCATGATCTCTTAGATGGTCAAATCAGAATTGGTTAACCATATGATGTCAAGGTGAGTTGGCAAGTTGCTCTAGGATCAACGATCGAATGGTTTTTAATTGGGAGCTACTCGTATTGATGCGTCTTTAACGAGTTAATGGCATATCCCTTCCATCGATCTCACTCACCTGGTTAATATGGTGAACCATTTATGATTCAGATCATTTACCTGATTCGGGTTGACCCATGTCTGTAAGGAAATCAGTCTTGTTTCATTCTACCGATTTCATAAATTCAGTGGAAGAACTTGATTAGTCAATTTATCTACAATTATTAAATCCTTTAAAATTATTAGGTCCTTAAAATGAAATAGTTATATGATAACTAAATCATAGCCTTCGGGTGATAATGAGTCCGATGTCTTGATAATCATTGGAGGCACTCCATGCCTGGTGCTTGTCAACCATCAGAATTATCATTCATTATATGATAAGTCAGCGTAACTATTAAATAGACAGTCAGGTGAGCCGAGCTTCACTCGGGCTTGGTTGTCTATTGATAGGTTACACTGATTATATCATTTAATGGTTGGACCTAACCAGAACTTTGAGTGGAGGCACTTCATGCCTGCTGAAGAGGTATATGGGGCAAAACTAAACACTAAGAATTGTTTGGGAAACAATTGGTTTTGAACCTACTCTTAGATGCATATGGGTTAGCCAATCTTCACTTGGGCCTGTATGTAGTTTATGTAGATCTTAGTGCCCGCTAAAGAATTAAGAATAATTCTTCGAATTGGGGTGTAGAGGCTGCCATTTTGAACAAAATAGTGGGAGAATCTTTAAACTAAAGTCTTTAGACTGAATCAATTTATATACTAATAAACTTTAGTTTTTCTTATGCAGAACATGGCCACTAATTTATCATTAGGTCATTAAGTGACAAGTTGAATGGTTCCAATTTCAATAGTTGGTTCAGAAAACTTAAGATCGTCTTGAGCATGAGAGGATTCTATATATTCTGAATAATCCTGCACCAAAGATACCTAATGCAAACACCCAAAGTTCTGAGAGAGACACTTATCAGAAGTGGCTCAATGATAGAACTAGCGTGCGTTGTATCATGCTAGCAGCAATGAACGATGAATTCGGTCGCCGGTTCGAAAATGCTCATTCAAGCGTTGAATGAATCTTTGGCACACCACGATGTTGAAAGGCAGAAGACTAGTTGTGCTATTTTCAATGCTCGAATGAGGGATGGATCTCCTGTCACTGATCATGTATTATACATGATCGAGAAGATAGAACTCCTAAGCAAGCTCGGCTTTCCCTTACATGAGCAGTTGAAAAAGATGCGATCCTAAATTCCTTGCCTCCATCCTTTCCGACCTTTTCTTACTCATTTTCGAATGACAAAGCCTGCAGTCAACTACCACGGTTTGTTGGGGTTGTTACAGAACTTTAGAAGGATAACCAGCTCTCTAAGGGTTTGGTTAATATAATGTGTAGTTATGATTAATTTGTTGAAAAAAGTTTAAATATAAAAAAAAGAATGTCCGCAAGCGTTTCAACTTTAATGTTTCAAACTTTAATTGAAATGAATGATGAAAGAGTTTTTAAAATCAATCAAAGATTGGAATATTTGTTTTACAACAGAGTTGCCTTACAACTCTTAAATGAATGGTGGGAAGGTTAAAAAGGAAATATAATGTGTAGTTATGATTAATTTATTGAAAAAGTTTATAATAAAAAAAGGAAACCTTTCGAACTTTAATTCAAATGAATGATGAAAGAGCATTTAAAATCAATCAAAGATTGGAATATTTGAGTTGCCTTACAACTCTTAAATGAAAGGTTTAGAAGGAAATATAATGTGTAGTTATGATTAATTTGTTGAAAAAAGTTTAAATATAAAAAAAGAAACGTCCGTGAGCTTTTCGAACTTTAATTGAAATGAAGGATGAAAGAGCGTTTAAATCAATATTTGTTTTATAACGGAGTTGCCTTACAACCCTTAAATAAATGAATAAATGATAGGAAGGTTTAGAAAGAAATATATGTGTAGTTATGATTATTTGTTGAAAAAAGTTTAAATATAAAAAAAAGGAACGCCCGCGAGCGTTTTGAATTTTAATTGAAATGAATGATGAAAGAGCGTTTAAAGTCAATCAAAGATTGGAATATTTGTTTTACAATGGAGTTGCCTTACAACTCTTAAATGAATGGTGGGAAGGTTTAGAAAGAAATATAATGTGTAGTTATGATTAAATTGTTGAAAAAAGTTTAATATAAAAAAAAGAGCGCGTGAGCGTTTCAAACTTTAATTGAAATGAATGATGAAAGAGTTGTTTTATAACGGAGTTGCCTTACAACTCTTAAATGGATTGTGGGAAGGTTAAGAAGGAAATATAACATATATTTATAATTAATTTGTTGAAAAAAAGTTTAAATATAAAAAAAAAGAATGCCCACAAGGTTTTGAACTTTAATTGAAATGAATGATGAAAGAGCGTTTAAAATCAATAATATTTGTTTTACAACGGAGTTGCTTTACAACTCTTAAATGAATGGTGGGAAAGTTTAGAAGGAATATGATGTGTAGTTATGATTAATTTGTTGAAAAAAGTTTAAATATAAAAAAGGAACACCCGCTTACGAACTTTAATTGAAATGAATGATGAAAGAGCATTTAAAATCAAATATTTGTTTTAAAACGGAGTTGTCTTACAACTCTTAAATGAATGGTGGGAAGGTTTAGAAGGAAATATAATGTGTAGTTATGATTAATTTGTTGAAAAAAGTTTAAATATAAAAAAAAAGGAACGCCCGTGAGCGTTTGGAAATGCTCGCTGACGTTCATGTCAAAACTGAAGCATTGGCGAACGTTGTGGGAGGCAACGTTCAGAAATAGCTCAAACAATTTAATTTGTGAGCCATTTCTGAGTGATTTCGAGCTAACAGTTATCAGACATTTAAGGTTTTTATTGACTAAGCCTATATAATAATAATTAAAAGATTATTTGTGGTCTTATTTTATTTCTAATTTCATTAATCTTTTTTTGGGCATTAATCATTGGGTTTGCACATCCATACGATCGTGGTCATTGTACAGATCGCCAATAGGGGCAAAAATCTGATCCTTAGGGCAGTATCTAACACGCCTCGATTTAGATTCATAGATTCTTTTTATATTTCGTTTATATTTTGTAATTACATTTCTAAATTAATTCTCTAGCAATTTCTAGAAAGGATATTTTTTGCAAGATCAACATATTTTTCACAGCTAAGGATTAGATTTTCTTTTTTTACTAGAAGTTGCTAGGACTTTCATTATAAGTTATTTAAAAAAAAAGAATCCCATATTTTGAATAAAGCTTATAAATTTTCTTTAAAAAAAGAGAAATATTTAATTTGAAATTTAAGATGCCATAAACTTACTTACCAAAGGCATACAAATTATTTGAATTGTTTATCAGAGGTATAAACAAAATCAGTCAATCATGATAAGTGTGTTCCTTCTCTAATACATCTCATTTGATATTTTCTTTTAAGGTAATCTTAAATTTCGCTAAGTTGAAATTCTACTTCATTCTGCTTATTTATTTCAATTACACTAGTTGGTGATAGATGTAGATCTTTGAATTTGTAGCTTGTGTCATTCTTGTAAAACTATGCATGTTGTGTGCATATAAAACCAAAAGTAGTATGCCCTTATTCTAAGTGAGGAAATATCGTTTCAGTTAGTTATGATACCAGTAAGAAAAATCTATTATGGTCAAGGTATTTCATATCATTAAAATATTTATGTTTTTTTTTTTGACTGGAATGATATGATGCTTGTCCAGGAGGCATCCTGGTAAAGTAATCATGTTGTATGAAACTGATTATACCGTTCCATCCTGATGTTTAAAATAAAATAAAATAAAACTTGGTTCATATTTGAGTGGCTTTGTCATGTGAAGAGGATCTTTAACACTATGAGCCAACATGTGAGCAGCAAATTAAATCACCATACTACATTGAGTGATAAATGCAATTCTGCAATTTTACATACAGAGAACTAGAAAAAGACTAGATTGAGCTTTCATATAAAGCTACTTCATTTTGTGGTGACTGTAAGCAATTTCTTACATAAAGAATTGATAAGCATCTCTTACATTCTGCTCTCATGTGATTATTATATGCTTGCAGCTTCAAAAAAAAAAATTATGGAATATATATATATATACACACACTATATTATGTAACTGTAAAACCTGTTGTGAACTAATAATAATCCCATTAGTTGCCTTGAAGTTAACTTTTGAAGGATCTTCACCTTGGATGGTTGATCATGGAGAAGTATTTAAAGGTATATATATATATATATATTTCATGTGTGTACACATACATGCTTGCACTTGTGCACATAATATATGTGTGCTTGTAAGTAGATGTATTTTCACATCATTTCATTATTTTACTTTCAAGTGCAGCTATTAGTATATAACTGCATTCTTATAAATGCAAAAGTCTTCTTATTCCAGATAAGTGTTTCTGTTATAATGGCCATTGAGAGATTACACCATATTTTATCTTGTTTTAGTTTGGAAGTTGTGATTAGTTATATTTTTTATATATGGCTTTATCTTGAATATCAAGCATTGCCAAGCCATATACGGCTTCGTCATAAGTCTATAAGACAAATAAAAAAATTGATGTTATTTCCTTGGAATTTGTCAAATTCAAGAAGAATTTGGCAAATCAATTAACCAAGGGATTATCTAGGAGTGGAGTCCTAGATTCATTGTGGGGGATATGGCTTAAGCCCATTATTTGGTCACCAGCAGTGGATACCCAACCTCTGTGATTGGAGATCCCATGAATGAGGTTCAATGTGGTAGAAACGAAGCTGATTGAGTGATCATATTAGAGCACAAATTTTAAAAAAATTTTTCATCTCATCCCTATGATGAGTGCTCTTGTAAGTGAGAAAGTAAATTTGCGTAAGGTTGAGTCATACTCTTAATGGATCCGAGGTAGGTTATTTGCAGGGTATTATCACAAATACCCTCGGAGGATTCACCTATATGAAAATCAAGGTATTAAGCGCAAGGCCTTTAATATGCACTGACCGCTTAAACCTAATTGATTCATACTGTGTGTGATTAGTAGAAGTCTGAGTCAAAGGACCTAGTTCAAGGTCTAATCCACTATGGTCCTTCAGGTGTATACAATCAACACTAAGTGAGGTTCAAGTCCATAGGACACCTCACATAGTTCAAGTCCATAGGATACCTCACATGTTGCAGTATAAGATGCCCTAAGATTTTTGTTATATTTATTTTATTTTTTTTATTTCAAACTTTTATGGGGAATTGTTCGAAAAAGTTTAAATATAAAAAAGGGGAACTCCCACAAGCGTTTCGAAACGCTCGCGGAAAGCTTTGGTGAATCCCACAACGTTCATCAACGTAACAATTCATTTTGTGAGCCGACGTGATTAGGGCTAACGGCTTTTAAGGCCATTATGGCCCGAGCTGTTGGAGCTTTTATTGGCTAAGCCTATATAAATAGGGACTAAAAGATTCAAGATGACATATAATGATTTTGTGGTCTCATTTTATTTCTAATTTTCATTAATCTTTTTTTGGGCATCTTAAGGTAATCATTGGGTTTGCACCTTCATACGATCGTGCTCGTAATAGGAGGATCGGGTCGAGCCGGATCGTTGTACCTTGGGGACAGATCGCAGTAACATGCACGAAGGACGAAAATCTGATCCTTTGGGCGATGTCTAACACGCTTCGATCCTGACTTAGATTATTCTTTTTATATATTTTGTAATTACATTTCTAAATTAATTTTTTAATTTCTAGAAAGGATATTTTTTGCAATCAAAAATATTTTCCAACATAATTTATATATCATTATTACAGAAATAGGATTGAGAGCTAATTGTGAAAATATTTTGGAACCATTAACACAATCACCCTCTCTGAATTCAGGGGTAAATTTAAAAATTGCCATCCACTTCTCAGGTAACGGGATGAAAAAATCTTCCTATAAATCCACCGTTTAGGCATTCAGTTTGCTGTAAATGTATTCCATGGAATCGCTCTTCCATTTCTCAACGCGGGGTTTTGATATTCCAATGCGGCGTCAGAGCCCAACAGGGAGTCAAATGGCTCGAGTCAGTCTAAACCAGGCCCATCGCCAAACCTCCATACTGGCCGGGCTCGAAGCAGTCGCGAGATTGTAATGCTACATCCCAGCCCATCTCGGCATCGTCCAGGACAGGCTGGGCTCAATTCACTCCCTTTAATTGCAACTTAAGCCTAGAAGCTGGACAAACTCATGATTCCTTCTTAGAGGTCCAATGGGGCTTTATGGCTTAGAAAAGACTTGCTGCACCATTTTTGGTGCAGTAAGTATGCACTGATCGTATAGATTGATCGTTTACATATATCGACTTGCATGCGGAGGCTCAATGGGTTTTATCACGTATACAATGCGCGGACGGCCAATCTTATGCGTGCAAGACGGTAAGACTTTTCTATGGCTTAAAATTGAGAAAGATGTGTGACTTTATTAGGCTTGATTTTTGTGTCTTCAATATCGCATGAGTAAAGCATGAAAAAGTACTTGTGCTGATATGTGAGGGCTAGCCAACATGTATATTTTTTTTTTTCTAATGTTATTTTGCGTATAATATATGTTGATCAAGATGCTTCTTTATGGGCTTGAATTCAAATTTTCAAATTCAAATTGTTTATTAAAATCGTATATACTCAAATTGGAAATATAATTTTAGATCACGTCGTTCCAAATGAAAATAAATCTTCATATCTGATCTACTATAGTGCTAGTCATTATAGCATATCTTTTTTATATTTATATTTATGTGTAACATTTTTTATGGATGGCACATGCTCGCATGCACTGCTTCAAAGGTACATTTTTTTTCTTAAACATCTAAAATGAAACTCCTTGATTCTCTCCCCCCCTCCACATGATTTTTTTTTCAAATAAAATATGGAGATAAAGCGATCTCCACCTAACAGAGAATCGAACAGGCCTCCTCCCCAATACCTTCAAATTTTAGAAGGAGAGGGAGTTCAACTGGATCTCTGGCACAACCACTAATACCTTAATGAAAAGACTTTATATACCGTCTTCGATGCAGCAAATTTTACATGAGCTGCACCATTCCTTTTTATTAGTCCACATACGCATGATACCATTAAAAATGTTA
Organism: Calamus simplicifolius; assembly: GCA_900491605.1. Classification (NCBI taxonomy): domain Eukaryota; kingdom Viridiplantae; phylum Streptophyta; class Magnoliopsida; order Arecales; family Arecaceae; genus Calamus; species Calamus simplicifolius. The sequence continues at coordinate 180,489 of UESW01002013.1, read as the reverse complement.
AGACATCTCGAGAGCTTACGACATCCTAGTTTTAAGCTTACGACACCGTAGTTATAAAGTCAAGACACCCATTTAGAAAGCAAAAAAAACTCACGTTTTAAACTCACGATACCCTAGTTTTAAGCTTAAGATACCCGTTCAGAAAAGGTATATGTACACAACTTCCAAAAAAAAGTCGTCTGATGTGCATTAATACTCGTTCAGCTTTTTTTTGGAAGCTGTGTACATACACTTTTCTAAACGGGCGTCTTAAGCTTAAAACTAGGGTGTCGTGAGTTTAAAACTAAGATGCCGTGAGTTTTTTTTGTTTTTTGAACGGGTGTCTTAACTTTATATAAACTTAAAACTAGGGTGTGTAAGTTTTTTTGCTTTTTTTAATAGGTGTCTAATTATGGTGTCGTAAGCTTAAAATTAGGGTGTCGTAAGTTTTTTTTTTGCTTTTTTAATAGGTGTATTTTGACATGGCGTGCATAATACCAGCTTTTTTTTTGAAATTTGTGTACAGACGTGACTTTATAACTACGGTATCGTGGCTTTATAACTACGGTGTCGTGGCTTTATAAATAGGGTGTAGTATTTTTTTGCTTTTTTAATAAATGTCTTTATTTTGACATGACGTGCATTAATATCAGCTTTTTTTGGAATTTGTGTACAAACGAGTGGGTATCGTGGCTTTATAACTATGGTGTCGTGGCTTTATAACTAGGGTGTCATAAGTATTTTTTGTTTTCTTAACGGGTCTTAGTTTTATAACTACGGTGGTCATAATTTTAAAACTTAGATGTCGTAAGGTTTTTTTGCTTTCTTAATAGCTATTTAATTTTGACGTGACGTGCATTAATACCCGTTCAGTTTTTTTTTGAATATATACATACACCTTTTTTGAACGGATAAAACTAGGCGTCGTTAGTTTAAAAACTAAAATGTCATGAGTTTTTTTTTTGAACGGGTGTTTCACTTTGTAACTACGATGTCGTAAACTTAAAACTAGGGTGTAAGTTTTTCTCTTGAGATATCTTAATATTTTTTAATAGATATTAGCATATGTGAACCAATAAAAAAGAATGGTGCAACCCTTGCTATACCGAAGAGGATGTACAAAGTCTTTTCCTAACCTATTTGACATAATAAGACCTTCACACAAGCCCGTGCCATATATGTCAAACGATGCTATCAGGTTGCATGCCAAACGAAACAGAAATAAATTTAAAAAAAAGGAATAACAGCTAAAAAGGAATATCAAATATCTCTCCTCCACATGGCTTCTCGTCAGAGGTGGTGCAGCAAGACAAGATTCCAACCCTCTCTTACACCGAGGTCTCCCATAGGATCCTTAAATAAAGCTGAAGGACAAAGGGAAAGGAAGTAATCTTTTAAAAAAAGGGTCATCACTTCAACCCACAAATTATTACTCTCCTTGAATCCGCCAGGATCTGCTGGGCATGGGTCCAAGACTAGAGTTATCAAAAATTTCAGATCAGGATCAATTTACTGACTCTCAGATTTATTTACATACACCCTTCAGTTCTTTTAAACCCTTATCTTATGGAACTTTGTTCTGCAATTTAGAGAGGAAAAAATAATACAAGTAATCGATCTTATGTTAGAATACGTTTAAATATTTATACTTTAAAACTTTTTAAAGCATATATTTGGTGTTTCATTAATAAACTTCTCGAAGCATAAAATAATTTGAGTGGACTAATTATTCAAGATATAACGTTGGATATCCAATGAAATTTTAGATGTAATCTACCAACCCCAGTCCAAGCTCTCTGCACACCTTCTCACTTTCCAAACGATAAGCTTCAAACAAAAACCCGAAACCCCAACAAAGTGTGGGTCTAGATCTAGTGAATACCGGAGCTTACCCAACCAGAAGACAGTACCTGTTGTTTTCCGGCGAACCTTCGAGGAAAGTTCCCCGTCCTTGTCAGCCATGACATCGAGAATAATCTTTTCATCTTATATAATCTCTTTGCTCCTCCTGTTGTTTGGCCGTAGCTCCCATGGATCACATAAATTCCATGCCATTTAGCGGTATGTGCGGTAGTTAGGCCCGAGGAGACCTTTGGGGGGGATGCCCTCGTCACGTGTGCTCTCGTAGTAATACTCATTTCGCGATGAGAAAGATTAGAGATCGGCTGCTTATGGCTCCTTGTTGTTCACTTGCTTTTGTCTTTTGACCTTTGCCTCTGGTGCTGCGTCGACGGTAACCATGGCCGGAATGCTCCCCGGCGTCGAATGCGCTCGGCGGCGGCGGTTGCGGCAAGGCGGAGTGATGGATTTGCCAACTGGTTCAAGACGATCGTCTTTTTGTCTATATACGACGGGACACGTAGCACATAGTAGCAGCAACTCCATGGTAACCATGCTCTCGCTTAGAGATTATTGTGTGCGCGCGAGAGAGAGAGAGAGAGAGAAAGAGAGAGTCTAATTAATCAGCCTTTTTTTGGTTCCAAAAACAGGAAAGAAGGACCTTAATCAAAGAACTCCATGAGGGGGCGCTGGGAAACGCTGCGCGAGAAGCCAAGGAGAGGCTAGATGAGAAGCTCAGGGCTCAAAGAAACTTGGCCATCGAAAGGTGGGACGCAGATATATACATGCATGCCTGCATGATTCTCGATCGATTTCGCCGTCGCATGGCTTGTGAGATCCTTTAATTTGATCTAATTCCTTTTATTTTCTTCTGACATATATATATATATTTCTTCCCTTACTGTTGATTGAAGACACGATAGCAAGGGAATCACGAGACACAACAAGAGAGGAGGTGGTGATGAGGGAGCGAGTCCCCATGATCCTTGGCAACGTGCGAAGAGAGGTGTTCGCTTCGAAGAAGAGCACGAGGAAGTTTAGTTGGAGCAAGTTGGGGTGGAAGGCATCGGAGCAAGGAGAGTGCGCCGTCTGCTTGGAGGAGTTCAAGAGGGGCGATGTTCTAACTAATCTGCCATGCGCTCACCGGTTCCATTGGAACTGTGCGGTGCCATGGCTGGAGAGTAGCCCCAGTGCCCATGCTGTAGAATGACCATCTTTTCTCCGGCATGAAAAACTTGTGAATGAACTGCATGAGTCATGACCTTAGTACTACTCTAATGAACATCTAGTACTACTATTCGATGCTTGCTTTATGCGTCAGACCACTCAAGACTGTGAATTTTTATTTGTTATACTGCACCAAAGAAGGAGAGGAGCTGAGGGGGATATATTCAATCACTTTGTCTGAAGGAATTTTCAACTCCAGTATCAAACTGCACTGTCACTACTTCCTATTATAAACAGCTCTTTGTTTGTCCGCCCAAAAATTGAAACCTTTGATTCATGATAGGATTTGTGCTGTGCTATAGGAAAATTACGGATGGTACGTAGCACAATATGTAGATAAAACAAGTACAAATATAAAGTGATTTTTGATTATAATTAGGCCTTCATGAAATTTGATTAAGACTTGGTTGCAAAATAGCTATCTCATTATTAGTTAAAACTTGGAACCACGTTGGGGAAACCTTACAATTAAATAGAGGAATTTTATATATAGTGTCACCATCTCGATCAAGTGGGGATAACCTAGCACATTTTTCCCTTGGTAATAAGATCACGATTCCTCAGACATGTGGTCAAGAGCTTATTTGATTATTTTTTCCTCTCCTTTCACAGCTATATATCTATGCTCGCATGATTCGTTACAAATTGATGGCGGAATCATCTTCTTTTTCCTTTTTTTTTTTTTTAAAGGAAAGTTGATGGCAGAATCTCAATTATCACAAGTTGTGCAAATAAGTGGACATGATATTATGTGACTGCTGCCAGTATTCTAGGTTGGAAGGTTCCATACACCTCCCACATGCATGTTTTGTACTTTTTTTTTCCCCATAGAATAAATGATGGACTGATGGAATCTTTTGAGCGCAAATGAGCTGTTTGTTTGTTATTTATTAAGTTACTCCGGTTCTAGCTGTTTACTTCCAATTTCTGATGAGATTTAATCTTAACTCATCAACAAGTGGTTTGTAGGCTCCTGATGGGTGGTGGTTGGCCATTAATCGTAAAGAAGAAGGAAGCACGCTGAAGTAATGTAGTGGGATGCGGGGCCGGTCTTGATGCAGGTGAAAGCGCCCCATGCGTCGGCAATTTGAACGCGGGGACATTCCGCTCCAGTCCACTCAATGTGGGAGAAAGCGAAATTTTTGTTTTCATTGATGGCGAAGGCGAAGCGTACCCCTACGCGCGCTCTGTTCCCACCCCTCTTGGCCAATAACATTAGTCCTTAATTTAATTAAAATTTTTAATTATTTTAATGATAATTATAATTTAATATATAAATCCTAACTTATTAATATATTTAGTGAAAAAATTTGAGCTTAAAAGGTTTTTGTAATTTTTACTCAAAATTTATATATCTTATTAGGGTGTGTTTGAAATAGGAAATAAGGGGATATCTCCTGGATATCTCTTTTTATTTTCAAAAGCTATAATTGCGAAGGATAGCTGAAAAAAAAATAACCAGAGATGGGTTATTCCCTGAACTTATTCCCTAAGGATAGAAGGAATAGTTTTTTTTTTTTTTTCTAAACTTATCCTTGAGGATAAAACTGTTATTATAAAAAATTGATTATTCTCTCATCTATCCTCTGGATAAACTTTATTCTGTACACTTATCCAATGATAGCTATTTTTCTATTAAACACTACCTTAGTATTAGAATGGGATAAAGATAGAATAGGAACAATTAGGAATAAGAATTTATCATTTTCTCATAAGATAAAAATGAATATAAAAAAAATCTTTAGAAAGAATTATGTTTTTCATGGAAATGAAGGTGGGAGATTGAGGTTTGTGTCCCCATCCTACCTTATTGCTTTCTCCAGAAGGTGGTATCATCTCGTTTGCTCATAATCTTTTGAAAACCGTTGGATGAATGACATTTTTTTATCAAATTAAAATTTGAATAGCAGGATTTTTGAAAATGATTTTTTTTTTTTTTATAAAAATATTTAAAAAATTTCCTTAGCAATTGAAAATGAAATATATATATATATATGTATTTTTTTATCAAAGATATCATTAGTGGAGTGAATTTTTAGTTTTCAAATATGTACACAAGTAATATATAAATGATTATATATATTACTTTATAACAAGTTAAAGACCTCAAATTAACCAATTTCCAAGAAAAAAAATGCACATAATCGGCAAAAAAAATAGTTTAAATTTAAAAGCTTATCACTTTTTTAGATTTAGGGATTGAATTTGAGCTAGGTTTTAATTTAATTAAGGGCTATTGCTTTAGGTTATCTTTGAGCTCAGGTTTCGAATCATATCCAAGCCAGGCTAATAGTAAGGGCTCACACTTTGAAAATTTTTGTGGCCTCACTCGAAGTTCAAATTGAATCAAATTAATTTGGTCCGTGCATTGTCCAAACTATAATCGTGCTTAGCCCATGCTGAAACTCAGCTAGCTGACCCAAGCCTGGCCTAATGGGAATCCCTAAGGTAGTGTTTGAAATAAGGAATAAAAGGGGATATCTCCAGATATCCAGGGGATATCCTCTCTTATTCCCAAAAACCATAACTACAAGGGATAGATAGGAATAAAGTTAACCAAAGGGATAATTCATAGTTAACCATGGGATATCCCCTCAATTTATTCCTTAGAAAATGCAGAAATAGCTGGTTATCCCTCCAAATAAGAGTAAAAAAAGTTATCCTATGGATTTACCTTTTTGCATTTGATATGAACATGGGATAGCCAAGGGATATTCCTAGGGATAGTCAAGGGACAAACTCTATCTCGTACACTTATACATGGATAATATTTTTTCTATCAAACACTACCTAAGAGTCCTAATCCAAACCCGAGTTTTAGCCCACTAGAAACAAATATATATTATATATGTCAAAGCCCTGTGATGGTTAAATTGACCCTATTGAGGAAAAGATTTCCTAGTCTATCATCAGACTTCCATGCATGAGTCTTCTTTCATTAAATTTCTTGATGCTTGGAGAGCAATTGTACATCATGGCATACGGTACGGTAGGTCCTCTCATGCTATTCTTAGTTCCCTTTGCTATTGCTCTTGGACTCAAGTCTTATTTGGCATTGATTTTGTGAGCCCCGGATCCTCACCATGTGAGGATCCGTCTTCTTGGACCGGAGGAGGGGGAGGCGCCGCAGTCGTACCGCACGCGGGCGGCTCCCCAGCCCCGCCGGTCAAAGAGGGCGGCGCCCTCTTCTCTCAAGCACAGTGGAGGCCTCCCCATGCTGCTATAAATGGGGAGGGAGGAGGGAGCCTTCCCCTCCACCCACCACCATCAATGTGCCAGGTAAGGTTCCCCCTTCATCCACTGTTTTGGCAGAGAGAAACGGGTGATAGAGAGAGGGAATCGGGAGAAATTACTTTCGTTTCCATGCCCGGCCGCTCGAGGCGGCCGGAGGAGGGAGGAGGAGGAGGCTCCGGCCGCGTGAGGCGGCCGGAGTGGGACAGCGGAGGGCCGCCGAGCGGCCCTCCCTTCATCGTGGAACTAAGCTGCTCTGCGGCTTGGTTCGGGCCCGGTGGAGTGCCCGCCGGCTCGCTGGGCCCGGGCTGCTGTCGGTGGCCTCCACCGACGCTGGGGCAGCGTCCGATGGAGGTCCGGCCGGCCGAGCCAACCGGCACGGGTGGCAGCCATGGCGGGCAATGGGAAAAAGAGAGAGAAATAGAGGGAGAAAGAGAGGGAATGGGGGGCGGCCGCGGCGACGGCCAGCTCCGGGCCGATCGTCGGTGACCGAGCCTCCCTGGGGAGTGGCCGGCAGCGGCCCTAGCCGCCGGCACAATCCTTCCCCTGTTTCGATCGAAACAGGGGAAGCGGGGTGAAAGGGGGAGCGGGCCGGTTTGGGCCGTTCCCCCCTTTTGGGTCCTATTGGGCCGTTTCACGAGCCATTTTTGGGCCACGATTTGAACCCTGTATTGGGTCAAAAATGGAAAAATAAAAGTATGCCCCAGATCAGTGTTGATTCTAGTTTTTGGGGGTATTTTTATTTTCTCATTTGGACTTATGTAGTGGGAGATATTCAAGCCCCAAGTTGGCCCCGAGATTAAAATTGGGTAGAGCTAAAAGCTATTTTGTTATGCTACTTTTGGGACTAAAAATTGGGAAATTGATGCTGTAGGTACCCAGGGTGCTTAAATAGCCGAATTACATCTTTGAATTAGCGCCAGGAGGTAAGTAAGTCATTTATCATAAGTTTCATAAATTATTAAAATATAAAAATTATTATTTAAATGTTATATTATTATATATTGCATTATTTAAAAAATAAGAAATGGATTGGTATTATTTGTAATGAGCCTTTGCTATGATTAGTTTATTATTTTTATATTTTATAAATAATTGGGTATCTATGTGGATAACTGATCAATTGGCATGACTTTGAAATTGTTAAAGGTTTTATAAATATACATGTGTATGTGACATATTTTTATGAAAAGTATATGAATTGCATTTTTGCAACGATACATGCTTTTAGCATATGATACTTTGTGTATGTGATATGTCCCACTATGGTCTGCTATGTATATGATATGATATGTTGCATGACTCACTTGGCACCGGGATCCAACTCCATAGGGGGTATATGGAGCACACACACCCAGGAGGTGTGTTGTGACAGGATATGGCAATATTATGCCACATGGCACCGGGACCCATCTCCATAGGGGGGTATATGGAGAACCACTCTTGGGTGTGTTGTAGCCGGATATGGCAGGATGTGAGTGCATGACACTGGTTCCAGGACCCTGACTCCTAGAGGATATTTAGGGAGGATACACCCAAAGTTGGCCCGAGATTAAAATTGGGTAGAGCTAAAAGCTATTTTGTTATGCTACTTTTGGGGACTAAAAATTGGGAAATTGATGCTGTAGGTACCCAGGTGCTTAAATAGCCGAATTACATCTTTGAATTAGCGCCAGGAGGTAAGTAAGTCATTTATCATAAGTTTCATAAATTATTAAAATATAAAAATTATATATTTAAATGTTATATTATTATATATTGCATTATTTGAAAAATAAGAAAATGGATTGGTTATTATTTGTAAATGAGCCTTTGCTATGATTAGTTTATTATTTATTATATTTTATAAATAATTGGGTATCTATGTGGACAACTGATCAATTGGCATGACTTTGAAATTGTTAAAGGTTTTATAAATATACATGTGTATGTGACATGTTTTTATGAAAAGTATATGAATTGCATTTTTGCAACGATACATGCTATTTAGCATATGATACTTTGTGTATATGATAATATGTCCCACTATGGTCTGCTATGATATGGTATGATATGATATGTTGCATGACTCACTTGGCACCGGGATCCAACTCCATAGGGGTATATGGAGCACACACACCCAGGAGGTGTGTTGTGACAGGATATGGCAATATTATGCCACATGGCACCGGGACCCATCTCCATAGGGGGGTATATGGAGAACACACTCTTGGGGTGTGTTGTAGCCGGATATGGCAGGATGTGAGTGCATGACACTGGTTCCAGGACCCTGACTCCTAGAGGATATTTAGGGAGGATACACCCAAAGGGGGTGTTACACCCGAGGGGGGTGTTCTGTATACATAGATGTGGCCGTGGGACATTGGTATAAAATACATTTTTTACATGCTATTTACAGTGGTTTTATCCTGAAATTGTATATTCTCGATATACTATATATGAAAATTGCTTCCAAAATTTATTTGAGCATATGATGCATGTTTTGATAATATGGTAAATGTATCTGAAATATGGAAGCTTGGCAGATATTTATTATGGAAAAATTTAGTTTATGAAAGCATGAAGTGATTAAATTACATTATAGTTGGCTTACTTATTGAGTGTGAGCTCATTTAAATCTCACAATGTTTTTCAGAGCCACAGAACTGAAGATGGGGATATGGGGTAGTTGAAGCAGCTATCAGAGTGACTTAGATCCAGTACTTTGTTGTAACCCCATTGAGTTATGTATTTTGGCATGTAGTCTAAAATGTATGATTATGGTTTGTATTAAGAACCATTTAAATTGGACGAATTATAATTATAACCCCTTCTTGTATTAAATGTTATATTCGGGACGCCTTGCATGCCCGGCATGCGACGGGTTGCCACCTCTAGATCCAATATAGGGTCTGGGCGTGACAGCTTATGTGGTATCAGAGCCTAGGTTTTTAGCCTTAGGGACAAACACCAGATGACACTAGGCAGAACATTATGATTACATTGGGAGGGTGATAACTTTATTAAAAATTTCAAGTAATATATTTTGGAAGCCGAATTTTGTGGTTTACAAGGTTATTGACTGGGACCTAACTCTGGCAGGAGTTAAGGATGCCACGTCGCATTAGGAGTCTGGCGGCCTATTGGAACTCTCAGGCTGGTGACTCGGGCCAGCAGGGAGGCCAGCAAGCTTCCGGAGGCTCTGGTTCCATTAATTTAGCTGACAATGATCAACCACAATTTCAAGCCCAGTTGCTTCAGACTCTGGCGGGAATGTCGCAGGCTATGCAAGCCATGCAGCAACAGATTCAGCAAATCCAGCCTGCTCGACCTGCCTCTCCTGCTCCGCAGCCTGCTCAGTCGGCTCCATTCCAGCCCTGGCGGGGAGGGGGCCGGAGCTTTGCTGAGTTCAAGAGCTTGGCCCCTGCTCCCTTTTGTGGATTTACTAACCATGCTGATGCTGAAAAATGGATGAGGAGATGAAGAAAGCCTTTGCAGCTCATGGTAGCCAAGAGGAGGAGCGAATCAGATTTGCTACCTACCTCCTTCAG
>UESW01002013.1:142655-170146 GCA_900491605.1 Calamus simplicifolius | reverse complement strand
GGGGAGATTGAAGCCGGACGATCGAAGATCAGTACCCTACAAGAGAGGGTCGAGCTGGTCGGCGCTGACAGGACGAGGGCCCGGGGTGAGGCCGAGGAGCTGGCCAAAAGGCTGGCCAGGCGAGAGGGGGAGGTATGCTCCCATTTTACTCTCTTTATTTTTCTACTAGTTCCTTGCGACGCTGACTGATTTTGGCTTTTCCAGATGGCGAAGATGGGGTCGGAGGTTCGGGCTCTCCAAAGTGTGCTCGCGTCCACCCGCAGCAAGAGCTCGGAACTTGAGGCACGGGCCAGCGAGCTTGAGGAACAAAATGCCATTTTGAAGGCCCAAGTGATCGAGGCCGAGAAACAGACCGCGGAATTCAAAACGCAGCACGCCATTCTCAGGGGTAGGCAGGACGCTATCAGCGTTGATGCCTTCCATCATGGGATAGAAGAGTGTAAACAGCGGATTCTCAGCGAGCGTCCGGAGTGGGACCTTTCTTTCCTGAGCGTCGAAGATTCCGAAGACGGCGAATCCGAGGAAGAAGAGGACGAAGACGAACGTGTCGATGTTTCTGATGCCGAGCCTGGCGGTGCCCGTGGTCCCAGCGAAGTCACAGTTTCTGAGGGACGATCGCAAATTGCCGCCGAGGGGGCAAGAACATTGGAGAAGGGTGAGTTTAGTCACGCCTCCGCAGGCGCAACTGAGGGCTCCTCAAAGGCTGGTGCGGCCCCTGGTTCATAGGAGTCGTTATTGTATCTTGTTTGTTTGTCGTTCCTCAATAAAAGAACTTTCTGTTTTGACTTAAGTGCTATCCTGGTTTGGTCTCATCGTCGTTCAGTTTCGCCTTGAGCGATCTGCGGCTCGCTAGCGATCTTGGGTTATCTTTATTCCAAGACTAAGCAAACGCGTTAGCTCGGACCGATAGGCGAAATAGGCCGGCCAGGGCCGACAGGTAAAATGGATCGGCCAGGGCCGACGAAACAATATAGGTCGGCTGGCGCCGGTGGATAAATTAGGTCGGCCGGGGCTGATGAATAAAATAGATCGCTTTGGGCCGACGAGCGAAATAGGTCGGCTGGAGCCGACAGGCAAAAATAGGTCGGCTGGGGCCGACAGGTAAAGTGGGTCGGCTAGGGGCCGACAGACAAATTAGGTCGGCTAGAGCCGACGGGCAAAAATAGGTCGGCTGGGGCCGACAGGTAAAATGGGTCGGCTAGGGCCGACGAGCGAAATAGGTCGGCTGGAGCCGATAGGCAAAAATAGGTCGGCTGGGGCCGACAGGTAAAGTGGGTCGGCTAGGGGCCGACAGACAAATTAGGTCGGCTAGAGCCGACGGGCGAAAACAGGTCGGCGTGGTTCCTGCCATCCTGCCAGTGTCCTGCTGTCCCGCAGGCGATTCAGTTTTTATTTTACTAGAAACGGTGGTACGGCACAGTGGGGGGCATAAGGCTGCATCAGAGCTTTCCGGAATGTGCTCTTTTCCCACGCAGGTTGCCTCGTTGTGATGCGCACGCAACCGTCCACTATTGGACAGTACTTTTCGAAGGACGATTTTCTGAGCCTGCCGGTTTTCGAAGTGTCAGCGGACGATTTCCTGCATTTAATGACTGTGATTCGGGATCAGGAGGGGATCTTCGTACACGTCCTGGTTCGGGCGGTGGGTTTGGCGCGCAGTGGGGTGCCAATCTTGGGAGACCACGTGGAAGTACTACTTGGAAATTTAAATCTCGGGACGCGCAGCCTGGGTGGCTTTTCCTGGTCCATTTCCACCTATAAAAGGGAAAAGGGGGTCTCATCTGGTTATCCCCAAAGTTTCTTTTCTCGCCAGAGCTTTTACTATGCTCATTTCTCTGTTGCTACGAGTGGGAGGATCGACTTTTCTTTTCATGGGCTCCTTGCCGCCGGATAGCTGGGGCGACCGGGGAGCAGCTGGAGGATGGCTCGCCCTTAGGGGACGAGTCTCGGATATCATATGGAGAGCGCACATGGGGGGCGCAGAGATCATACGGAGAGCGCACATATGCGCTTCCTGTGTGACCTCTGCAGCTCCTGCTCGGAGACACAGGGTCGGAAGTGCATGCGGGCCTCCCATGGTTTGTGTGTATTTCACCTCCTCCCCTGGTTAGGACTCCCGGGATCAGCCGCTTGGTGAGGGGGTGAGAGCGCCTCGTTCGCCGACTCCTTGTCATTGAGCCATGGCATGGAGCGGCAGTACGCCCCCGGTTGGGTGGTCTGGTATGGCCGTCCAGATATCCCGGTTGGGTCACCGAGATATGTCCTGACTTGGGGCCAGTCGCAACTATTGGTCCGTGTCGATGGGCAATTATCGGCCCTAACCAACTGGGACGCGATTACGACTGTCTGGTTGCCCGAGTTTTGTATTTGCCTTTATTTTATGCATTTCAATGCTCTTGTAATGCCTGTGAGGCATTTGTAATTGATCCTGATCGGCAATAAAGAGAGTTATATTCTGTTTTTTGACCTCTATCTTTTCTTGTGCCGAGCTTTTCGCTATTGTTATTTGTGGGCGTCAAAAGCGTTCTGTTTGTCCTTAGACGAGGACTTCACGCCATCCGAACTAATCGAGGTTCGTATTCGGCGATTCGTAGACTGTTTGGCAAAATACGCTCCTTGCTTGGGTCAGGAGTCTGGCACTTTTGTGCTCCGCTTTTATTGGAGCTCGGTTTACCGTAGGTCGGTCCTGGCCGAGCTTAGGGAATCCACACCCCTTCTCGTCATGGTGCAAAGGGCCAGTTACTTGGGATAGCCAAGTTTCGAGTTCCAGGGAATGTCTTGCTTGGTCCTGCCAAGGTTCGGAGGACATTTTACTTGGACCTGCCAAGGTTCGGAGAATTCTGTGGCTCGGCCCTGCCGAGGTTCGGAGGATTTTGTGGCTCAGCCCTGCCGAGGTTTGGAGAACTGGTAGCTCGGCCCTGCGAGGTTCGGAGAATTTTATAGCTCGGCCCTGCCGAGGTTTGGAGAACTGGTAGCTCGGCCCTGCCGAGGTTCGGAGAATATTATAGCTCGGCCCTGCCGAGGTTTGGAGAACTGGTAGCTCGGCCCTGCCGAGGTTCGGAGAATTTTATAGCTCGGCCCTGCCGAGGTTTGGAGAACTGGTAGCTCGGCCTTGCCGAGGTTCGGAGAACATTTTATAGCTCGGCCCTGCCGAGGTTTGGAGAACTGGTAGCTCGGCCTGCCGAGGTTCGGAGAACATCGTAGCTCGGAGGGAGCGGTTCAGTTGCCATTGTAGGCCATAGCGTTAGGCCCACGTGGCGCTTAATAAAAGGGGGCGCCCGAGCGGAACGGGCGGCGTGTTGTCATGCATTTATTGGCGATGCTACTCTTTCCGAGGGGGCGAGCTATCGGCCGAGCGGCGGACTTCCACGTTTTTCAAAAAAGGGGGTGGTATTGAGCGGCTCGGGGAAGCGCCGAATGTATTCAATGCAGGGGGCGACAGATTGGAAAGTGTTCGCCTGGGAAACCCCCGAACAGTCTGTTCGCGCTCATCGATCTTACTCGGGATATGGCGTGACTCTTCGGATTCCTCATGCATTAAATGGTGACACGCGGCAAACTCTCATGGATCGGCGTTCGCGGCGTGGCGATCGGGATACCTTCCTGGCGGGTATAAATATGACCGAGGGGATTGGTTTCGGCCATCCCTCGGTCTGAGCTCTGAAAAAGAATGGCCTCTCCAGCGCGATCGCCGAGTGATTCGTATTCCTCGGTCAGCGGCCCGCCGTACTCGGAGGGGAGGAGTACCTCCATCACCGTCGATGGGCTGACCCTTGCGTCGGGCCTTGCAATCAATGAGCAGCTTGCGAGGGCCGCCGAAGAACTCTTGGATGTCTCGGTCAGGGAGGCGGAAACCTTACGCCGGATAATGGACGGCAAGAGGAGGAGATCGTGTCCCTCCGTCAGCAGGTGGCCGACCTGGCGGGCGTCTGGAGGAGCTGTTGGCCTCTGGGGGCGACTGACTCCGGGGCCTTTGCCCGTTCCCGTTTTCACTTTTGTTTTTCCGTGTCTTGTGCCTCGCAGTAGCTCCTTTTTATTTAAATGGAAAATAGACCCGTTTTCAGGAATTTCTTTCTTCTTTGAGAATGATTACCTCAATACGCTCGACGGACTTGGGTGTCGGTTTGGTCCCATCGCCCTGCGTATAATCGTAGATATTTCGAATGACGAGTTACAGGGGGGTCGCCCAAAGGTTTTCTACTGCTAGGGAGGACTTTCCGGCTCAGCCTGGGGCCCTTGGCCGGTTACGTGAGGCTTTATAGCCTCTTAGGGGAATTCTGCCGATGGTGGCATTTTTTCGTATGCCGATGGTTGTCGTTTAGCGCCCGTTCTCAAATCGGGCAAAGTCCTTCGGGGACTATTTGAGGGCCGTTCGGCTTTGGTCGAGGCTCGTAGGTTTAGACCTTTCGCTGGGGTGTTAGCCCGAATGGTTTCCACCTTGCCTTGTCATGGCTCGGGGGATTTATCGCTCGGCCCCGCCGAGGTTCGGAGAAACATTTTACTTGGCCCTGCCAAGGTTCGGAGATCTGCTGCTCGGCCTAGCCGAGGTTCGGAGACTTTGTTTTACTTGGCCCTGCCAAGGTTCGGAGATTTGTTGCTCGGCCCAGCTGAGGTTCGGAGACTTTGTTTTACTTGGCCCTGCCAAGGTTCGGAGACTTTGTTTTACTTGGCCCTGCCAAGGTTCGGAGATTTGTTGCTCGGCCCAGCCGAGGTTCGGAGACTTTGTTTTACTTGGCCCTGCCAAGGTTCGGAGACTTTGTTTTACTTGGCCCTGCCAAGGTTCGGAGATTTGTTGCTCGGCCCAGCCGAGGTTCGGAGACTTTGTTTTACTTGGCCCTGCCAAGGTTCGGAGACTTTGTTTTACTTGGCCCTGCCAAGGTTCGGAGATTTGTTGCTCGGCCCAGCCGAGGTTCGGAGACTTTGTTTTACTTGGCCCTGCCAAGGTTCGGAGACTTTGTTTTACTTGGCCCTGCCAAGGTTCGAAGATTTGTTGCTCGGCCCAGCCGAGGTTCGGAGACTTTGTTTTACTTGGCCCTGCCAAGGTTCGGAGACTTTGTTTTACTTGGCCCTGCCAAGGTTCGGAGATTTGTTGCTCAGCCCAGCCGAGGTTCGGAGACTTTGTTTTACTTGGCCCTGCCAAGGTTCGGAGACTTTGTTTTACTTGGCCCTGCCAAGGTTCGGAGATTTGTTTTACTTGGCCCTGCCAAGGTTCGGAGATTTGTTGCTCGGCCCAGCCGAGGTTCGGAGACTTTGTTTTACTTGGCCCTGCCAAGGTTCGGAGACTTTGTTTTACTTGGCCCTGCCAAGGTTCGGAGACTTTGTTTTACTTGGCCCTGCCAAGGTTCGGAGATTTGTTGCTCGGCCCAGCCGAGGTTCGGAGACTTTGTTTTACTTGGCCCTGCCAAGGTTCGGAGATTTGTTGCTCGGCCCAGCCGAGGTTCGGAGACTTTGTTTTACTTGGCCCTGCCAAGGTTTGGAGATTTCCTGTCCAGGCAGATAACTCGGTTGTACCGAGGATTGGTAAGCAACATCTATTTCCTTTTATGATTTATGGCAATATGGTGCATAATCGATTCACACAGCAAGTTGCGGGAAAATAGATAACTGGCGAAGCATAAGGACGTACCCTATTGATAGTATCTGCGGAGGTTGTCCGAGTTCCACGTTCGGGGGATGGATTTCCCATCGAGATCCTGCAGCTTGTAGGCTCCCGGCCCAATGATCTCCGTGATTTGGTACGGGCCCTTCCAGTTCGGCGCCAGCTTTCCTTGCTCCAGTGGTTTGGATACAGAAGCTTTTCGGAGGACGAGGTCGCCGGGTAGGAAGGTTTTCCCCTTGACCCTGGAGGCATGGTACCGAGCCACCCTCTGTTGATAGGCGGCCGTCCTGATTTGGGCTTTCTCTCTGACTTCCTCTACCAAGTCGAGGTTGGTGCGGAGTTGCTCGTTGCTGGCTTCCTCCGAATAACTCTCCACCCGCAAAGATGGGAGGCCTATTTCCACAGGGATGACAGCCTCCGTACCAAAAGCCATACGAAATGGAGTCTCGCCCGTCGGAATCCTCGGGGTGGTGCGATAGGCCCATAAGACATGGTGTAGCTCATCCGCCCACCTGCCTTGGGCTCTGGAGAGGCGAGCTTTGATTCCTTGGAGAAGAGTCCTGTTGGTCACTTCGGCCGCTCTGTTGGCTTGTGGGTGCCCGACCGAAGTAAGGTGGTGACGGATTCCGTGTTCCTCGCAGAATTGGCGGAACTTGGAATTGTCGAACTGCTTACCGTTATCGGTGATTATGGTGTGGGGGAGGCCGAACCGGCAGACGATGGACCTCCATACAAAGTCTCTGGCCCGTGCTTCGGTGATTTGCGCAATGGCTTCCGCTTCAACCCACTTGGTGAAGTAGTCAATGGCAACGAATAAGAATTTCCGCTGTCCCGTCGCCAGCGGGAACGGGCCGAGGATGTCCATCCCCCATTTGGCAAAGGGCCAGGCGGAGGATATGGAAACTAGCTTGGCGGAAGGGAGCCTCTGGATGCTTGAATGTCTCTGGCAGGCGTCACAGGCTCGGACTAGATCGTCCGCGTCTTTCTGCATGGTCGGCCAGTAATAGCCTTGCCGCAGCACCTTGTGGCATAGGGACCGGCTCCCCAGATGGTTGCCGCAAATCCCTTCATGTACCTCTCGTAGGGCATAGTTCGCCTCGGATGGGCGGAGGCATCTGAGTAGTGGCATAGAAAAAGACCGCTTGTAAAGTTGGCTGTCAATCAATACATAGTGGGTCGCCTGCAGCTTCAATTTCCTGGCCTCTCTTCGGTCGGATGGGAGCGACCCTTCTCTGAGATAGTTGAGGATAGGGTCGAACCAGGATGGCTCGGCCTCGATTTGCATCACCCGATCGGCTTCCATGATACTCGGCTTTTCCAGAGTCTCCAGGTGGAATTTTTGTTCAGCATCCATCGTCTCCGCGGTTGCCAATCGGGAGAGTAGGTCGGCATGGGCGTTTTCCGATCTAGGAATTTGAACAATTTCAAACTCGGCAAAATGGGGAAGTAGGCCGCGCACCTCTTGGAGATATCGGATCATGTTGGGTTCTCGGGCTTCAAACTCTCCCCGCACATGGCCGGCCACCAGCTGAGAGTCGGTGAAGGCGTTAAGCTTTTCCACCTTCAGGTTGCGGGCGATCCGGAGACCAGCTAACAGGGCCTCGTACTCGGCTTCATTGTTGGAAGCCGGGAAGGAGAATCGGACGCCATATTCGAAGATCATCCCCTCTGGGCTGGTGAGAACTAGACCCGCACCGGAGTGATGGGCATTGGACGACCCATCGACGTGAAGGAGCCACCGTGCCTCAGGCTTTGGTCCTTCGGGATTTTCTGGGGTAGAGCCATCTTCTGGGATGGTACACTCGAGGAGGAAATCGGCCAGCACTTGGGCTTTGATGGCCGGACGAGGTTGAAAATGTATGTCATGCTCGCTTAGTTCGACGGCCCATTTGGTCATCCTCCCCGATGTTTCTGGACGGTGGACCACCGCCTTGATGGGTTGATCGGTGAGGACCGTCACTGAATGTGCTTGAAAATAAGGCCGTAGCTTCCGGACTGAGGTGATCAAAGCCAGCACTATTTTCTCAATCCTGGTGTACCTTGTCTCCGCATCGCGGAGCAGTCTACTCACATAGTAGATCGGCCTCTGGATTTTGCTTTCTTCTTTGACTAGCACCGAGCAAACTGCGCCCTCTGAAACGGCCAGGTACAGAAATAAAGTCTCTCCCGGGGTCGGACTGCTGAGAAGCGGAGGCGAGCCGAGGTACTTCTTGAGATCTTGAAATGATTTCTGGCACTCAGGAGTCCATTGGAAATTTTTGGCCGATCGGAGAGTTTTGAAGAAGGGGAGGCATCTCTCGGCCGACCGAGCCACGAAGCGGTTAAGGGCCGCTATCCTTCCGGTTAAGCGCTGGACCTCCTTAATAGACGCTGGGGGCGCCATTCGTTGGAGAGCTTGAATCTTCTGAGGGTTAGCCTCAATACCCCGCTGGGAGACCATGAAGCCGAGGAATTTCCCGGAATTGACGCCGAAGGCACACTTGGTTGGGTTGAGCTTCATTCCATATTTGCGCAACGTGGCAAAGCTCTCCGCGAGGTCCTCAACATGCCGCAGCGCTTCCTTGCTTTTGACCAGCATATCATCTACGTACACCTCCATGTTCCGGCCGATTTGCTCCTTGAATACCTTGTTGACCAGCCGTTGGTAGGTCGCTCCTGCATTTTTAAGACCGAAAGGCATGACTCGGTAACAGTAGGTACCTCGGTCGGTTATGAAGGCGGTCTTCTCTTCATCTTCGGGGGCCATCCGGATCTGATTGTAGCCCGAATAGGCATCCATGAACGACAGCATTTGGTGGCCTGAGGTGGCGTCCACAAGCTGGTCGATCCGAGGGAGGGGGAAGCTATCCTTCGGGCATGCCTTGTTGAGGTCGGTGAAGTCGATGCAGATCCTCCATTTGCCATTCGACTTCTTCACCATGACGACATTTGACAACCAACTTGGATAATTCACCTCTCGGACAAAATTGGCTTTGATAAGTTTGTCGACCTCCTCTTCAATGGCTTTTTGCCGTTCTGGGGCGAAGCTTCTCTTCTTCTGCTTAACAGGCCTGTACATCTCGTCCACATTGAGGCGGTGGACGAGGACCTCGGGGTTAATCCCTGGCATGTCGGAGGCGGTCCAGGCGAAGATGTCCACATTGCTTTGGAGGAACCTGATCAACTCGCGACGAGGCTCTCCTTCGAGTAGCGACCCGATCCTTATGGTTCGGTCGGGCCGAGCTTCGTCTAGCGGTACTTCTTCCAGCTCTTCAGCCGGTTCCCCCCGTTGTTCGGTGAAGTCCTCACGAGCGTCTAGCCCGTCAACTTCGGGCATTCTGGACTGAAGGCTCGTGACGAAACATTGCCGAGCCATGGCTTGATTTCCCCGAACCACGCCAACTCCTCGCTCGGTGGGAAACTTCATTGACAGATGTGGGATAGAGACAACCGCCTTAAGGGACATCAAGCCGGGTCTGCCGAATATGGCGTTGTATGGGGACCTGAGGTCGGTTACCAAGAAATCGTCTGAACAATGGCTACAAGGGGACAGGTTCCCGCGCGGACCGTCAGGGTGACGATTCCTTCTGGGACGATGACGTCGCCAGTGAATCCCATCAGGGTGGAATCCACGGCTCGAAGATTTTCCATGAGCAATTTCATCCTGGCAAACACACCGAGGTACAAAACGTTTATCGAACTTCCACTATCGACGAGGATCCGGCTTACATCATAGTTGTTCAAGTTAAGGGATACAACAAGTGCGTCATCGTGGGGAAGCTGTATCCCAAGAAGATCATCATCAGAAAAGGAAAGTTCGCCCGTGCGCGCCTTCTTTGGCACCGGCGCATCACCGTTGCCCCTGGAGCTCGATCCGCCGGCCTCCTCAATCATGTTGATACGGCCGACCACAGGCGGATTTGGTGGAGGAGGGAGTTGTGGGAGCTCGGGCTGGCGGTCACCTCCTTGTTGCTGTGGCTCGGGTGCTCTTCTGAACTGGTCCAACCGTCCCCGCCGAATCAATCTCTCGATCTCATTCTTCAGCTGCCAGCATTCTTCGGTGTCATGACCATGCTCCCTGTGGTAGCGGCAGTACTTGGCGGGATCTCTTCGGGTCGGGTTCCCTCGGAGAGGTACCGGCCGGGGAAGTTGGCGCTCAATCTCCATGAGGATCTATGCTCGGGGCACAGTCAGCGGAGTATAGCGATCGAATCGCCTGGGAGGATTCCGGGAGCGATTCCTTGGCGGCAGCGGAGGGACTCTTGGACGGCGGGGCGGACTTGGCCGACGGACAGGGCGGTGTCTGTCGGGAGCTTTGGGCTCCTGCTTCTTTCTTGCTTGCTCAGCGCGGGCCACTCTCTGCGACTCCTCGACCCTGGCGTACTTGTCCGCAAGGGCCATCATATCAGACAAACATGGGGGGTAGCTGACCTCCATCGCCAGATAGAAGTCGCTCTCCTTTGAAACTCCCCCCGCTAGGGCGGACATAGCCACCTCATGATTAAGGTGGTCCACCTCCAACATGGCCTTGTTGAAACGGCCAAGATAATTTCTCAAGGACTCCCCCTCTCTCTGCTTGACTTCGGAGAGGGAGTCGGATCTCCGTCGGTGGCGGCGGCTGCTGACGAACTGGCCAATAAAAAGGTGGCTCAGCTCGTCGAATGAATCAATAGAACCCGGTTTCAAGGCGTTGAACCAGGTTCGGGCGGATCCTCTGAGGGTGGATGGGAAGGCTCGGCAGAGGATCGCATCGGATGCTTCGTGGAACATCATTATTGACCGGAAGCTGCTGAGATGGTCGTCCGGATCAGTGGAGCCGTGATAAGGCTCGACGGTTGGCAGCTTAACGTGGGAGGGAATCACTTCCTCCATGATTCCCTTAGAGAAAGGGATGCCCTGCTCTGCTCTGGGCTGGGGCAGGTGGATCTGCTTGGCGGCGTCCAGCTCCTAACGCATTTCTTGGATCTGACGGCGGATCTCCTCCTCGCCGGCTAGAGGAGGGGCTGGGCGTGAGAACCGCAAGGATGGCGTCGAGTCATGGTGAGACGTCGCCGGAGAGAGGAGCGGGCTCGCCGAGATCTGGGAGGATCTCTATCGTAACCGGTTCGAGGGACCGGTTTGTCCCCCTTGGGGCGATGCGGGGGATCCGCTGATTCATGCGGATCAGAGGAGGAGGTTGCCGGCGAAGAAGAAGTCGCCGTTTCTTTCTGGGGATGCGAAGCAGGAGGAGGTGCAAGATGCTCCTGGACCAGGTGGGTAAGAGCCTGGACTTGCTGGACCAGCGTAGCAAACTGGTCCTGGGTCACCGGAATGGCAGGCGGCGACGGAGTCTCGACAGGCGGGGGTTGTGGCGCTGTGGCGCCGGTCGGATCAGGCCTCTGGGAGGCGACCTGATCTTGAGCATCAGAGGTTGCTCTCTTCCGGTTGGCCATCAGAGAGGTTCCTCTCCGGATTAAGATCCTTGTCTCCTTTTTCAAGTTTTGATGAGACTTGAGGCCCTTCCTCTAGCGCCAATCTGTTGCCGCTGAAATCCGTCCTCCGACTCGGGCGCGGTCGATCTCCGGGAAGAGGGGTGCGGCGGACCTGCAAAAGAAGCCCACACGCGGAGGGATGCTGGGGGTGGTCCTCCGCGGAAGACCCTCCGACGCTCAAGTCAGTGGGGAAGGGATCGGCGATCAACCAGATAATGAGGAGGTGGATCTCTCCGGGAGACCTCTCCGGGGGCGGCCAATCGGAGGCTCCAAAGGGGAGCTGAGCACCGACGAGCTGCCAGAAGAGAGGAATGATTCCAGAGTTTTTGTGCGTCAAGAGTCGCGTACCTGAGGGAATCTGTCAATCTGATACTTATAGACTGTCACCTGGGGACTTGAGCATCTTCTGGAAGGTTCCGAGGTTGTTACGATACGGGGGTAGACAGAATCAGGCCGTTGTGGGGCCGTTAGAATCCACGCCTTGTCTGTTAAAGGATCGACGGCCGGGAGAGCTCCTCGATGTCTTGGGATCTGGGTGAGTAGACCTGGGGCGGTTACAATAGGTCTTAGGCCACGTCTCAATATGATTCCTTGCCTAAGGAGCTGCTCGGGTAAGCTTAAGCTCTCCCGCGTCAGGTTCCGCGGAGGTAGACGTCAGGGCGTGGATCGCTGGGTAGAAGCGAGCTACGGAAGCCCGGAGGAGGCCGAGCTACGGAAGCCCGGAGGAGGCCGAGCTAGGGAAGCCCGGGAGAGGCCGAGCCACGGAAGCCCGGAGGAGGCCGAGCTAGGAAAGCCCGGGAGAGGCCGAGCTACGGAAGCCCGGAGGAGGCCGAGCTAGGGAAGCTCGAAAGGGGCCGAGCTACGGAAGCCTACGGAAGCCCGGAGGAGGCCGAGCTAGGGAAGCTCGAAAGGGGCCGAGCTACGGAAGCCCGGAGGAGGCCGAGCTAGGGAAGCCCGGGAGAGGCCGAGCTACGGAAGCCCGGGAGAGGCCGAGCTAGGAAAGCCCGAGAGGCCAAGCTACGGAAGCCCGGAGGAGGCCGAGCTAGGGAAGCTCGAAAGGGGCCGAGCTACGGAAGCCGGAGGAGGCCGAGCTAGGGAAGCTCGAAAGGGGCCGAGCTACGGAAGCCCGGAGGAGGCCGAGCTAGGGAAGCCCGGAGAGGCCGAGCTACGGAAGCCCGGGAGAGGCCGAGCTACGGAAGCCCGGAGGAGGCCGAGCTAGGGAAGCTCGAAAGGGGCCGAGCTGCGGAAGCCCGGAGGAGGCCGAGCTACGGCAGCCCGGAAGAGGTCGAGCTACGGAAGCCCGGGAAGAGGTCAGCCTTAGCCGCCTCGCACGGATATCAATGCAATGACGATTTTACCCCCCAATAATTTTATTTTAATACTAAAATCTCATCATGGGCCTCTCTTTCCCTCCCAAACCTTTCTTTTATTTTCTTTTTTCATAACTATGATTTTCATCGCTCAAATAGTAGCTTAGTTGGTTCTAACGCTACTTTTCCTCACGATTGGTGCAGTTAAACTGTCATAGCTATCCCGTAGAATTTTTCAGATAGAAAGAGGGCCTTTTCATATAAAAAAAAAGAAAATTTATTATTTTTTTTAAAGAAAGAAAAAGAAGTGAATACTTTCTCATGTTTGATTAAGCTATGAAAAAATACATAGAAAGTTATTGAGAAGTGACTAATATATAATTAAATTATCTTAAGCTACTTGTTTATATTTTTAATTTTTTTAAAATTGCTACATTTAAAGAACAAAAAAAAAGATCTTTTCTTAAATTTTTTTAACTATCAAATAATAGAAATAAAATATCCTTACTCAGCAAACTTTCCTTCCCTTCATTTTATTGGTAACCAAATAGAGCCTTAATTTTTTTAGAATTATTTTAAATTCTTATCTTATAAAAACTCCATAGAGTCGTCCATTTTATCTATCTAAAAACGTGCACTTTGCTTATGCAAAATATTAATTTTTTTGCGTCTAAATTAGGAAAATGAGTAGGTAAAAATTGTTTTATAAAATTTTATCTTTAGACCCTGCATGAGACCATTCCTTTCTCTTGATGGCGTGGGTTGCACTTGGTCCATCATTCTTCATTCACTCTCCACATCACATAAATAAATGCAGCCAAAATCACCGTCTATCATCCATACGGTGGCCCAATGGGTGGTGGAAAGGCTTTGTCAGGAGATGGAGATGACGGCTAAATTTCCACACAGAGACGTATCCATCTCTAGCATCCAATGAAGAAAGAGAGAGAGAAAAAAAAACCTTCGAGAAAGTTTGACAAGCGAATGCCCATAGAAAGAGGCCAAAGTTTCTGATAGTTAGTCTGCCATATTTTATAAATAGAGAGGCAAGAGGATCCCAACTACTAAGAAAGAATATTGAAACTAATCCTTCACAGAATGCACGCAGTTAAAACTAATCCTTCCACACATGAGGTTTATTTGAATTTGAGAACTTTGTGCTTCCACATCGCCCACGGGGTGTTTCTTATTCTTGCTAAATATCATGCATACATTGAGAAAGAATCGGACGAACATATTCTATTCAGACATGCATGTTTTATCCATCGTAATTTAAATACCTAAAAACTTCCTATTTTGCTTAAAGTTTTTTTTTTTTTAAAAAAAAATTATATTTGCTGGTTATGATCTCATGACATACTTAAATGCTAAGCCATCTTTCTTTCTAAATTCATTGTAAACTTTCGCATTATTTATAAAAAAATATAGAAAAATCATTTTCTCAAGCAAAGCATTTAGACACTTCTAGGTTATTTTCTTTAGTACAATTTTTGCTATGGGCATTAGTTATAGTTGCTTGAGGTCAAACCACAAGTTGTTGAAGGAGTAATTTTAAAGGGTACATATCAGTTGCTGTTTAATAATAATAATATCACCAAGTATCAAGTAAATAGAAGAAACCTGATGTTACAACAACTCAAGTGAAGAACATTAATGGTTTTTTTTGACAGCAATTGTCTTTCGAGAGTCGGCTAAATTATTTTAACATGAATATTAAAATTGTACCGGTAGAATGCCTCGTAGGGTGAAGCTTGGTTAAGATTAAGGAAGCTATGATTCCTCCAAATTTTTTTAAGATTTAACTAGGTATTTCGAATTTACGTAAGTATGCTTGCATGGCCTTTAAAAAAAAGTTATAAATTTTGTCATTGGTATCTATATTTCAATGAGCAGTCTATCGGTGAAAAAAATACGATTTTTTATGGTTTCAACATAATGTAATTGGTGCCAAATAAAAAAAATCTAGCCCAAGATGGCACTTATGTAGAAATGATTATTACTTGAGAAACATTAAAGAAAAGTATTAGACATTATGGGCATTATTAATATGCACAAATGCAATAAATAAGCATATGTAAAGAAATTTAATCCTAACAAAAGGACAAATTGAAAAAAGAAAGTGAATGCATATTTCCTTTACAAAATGACATGTTTTAATATAAAAAATACTACATCATGCTGATGGCTAGCATAAAGATTATGGTATGGCTTAAAAATTCATATTAAATAAATACATAATCTTTTATAAATATAGCCAAACTCTGATTCATTCCAATCTTTGGTGCCATGTCAATATCACAAGTTTGCCCATAATTGATCGAAAATCCAAAGCATAATGATCTCTTTAAGTTGAAGTTTTACATTACAGAGAATGATTAGTGACATGCCAAGACCTCATTGATAAATGAAAAAATGGTTCCTGCTAAGTGATTGCCTAAGAAATGACCAGAAGCTTAGAATGGCTTATTTCAAACTTATCTTTTGATTATTATGTTAATTAAGACTATCAATAGACAAAATTAAAAAAAATAATCATGAGAAGTTTTCTTTCCTATCTTTAGAATGGGTTTAAAATTTCTCTATAATCATGATTGAAAAGATCTTACTTCCCCCGTTTTCCTTTCAAGAAAAATATTTTCTAGTTACAATTAAGTATCAACCAATAGGTCCTAAGGTATAGTCTAGTGTGAAAAAAGTCTTACTTCGGTGCAGCAAGTGCACATCGATCGTATGAATTGATCGTCCGCAATGTTTTAAAAATCAGACCAGATCGATCGGTCCAACCGGGAACCGATCATCAGTCCGATTCGGTTTTATTATTAAAGTTGACTTTTATATGATCCGATAAAAACCGAAAAAACCCATTGAATCTACTGAGAGTCCAACCCGGTTTTTATTTTTTTTAATTTTTATTTAAATTATATTTAATTTTACTATTTTATATTATTAAATTAAAATTTAATTATAATATTATTCGGTCCGACCAAATCGATTCATCCGATCGAAATATTAACCCGTGACCCAAATGTTAAGCCGTTCATTGTCGAGTCCGAAATTTTAAAACATTGATTATCCGTTTATTAGCGTTCATGCAATAGCCCAATAAATTTTTTCGTGCATCGCACATGTACCAGCATGTATAGATAATCAATTCACACAGTTAATGCATTCTTGTTATACTAAAGAATAATGATGCCCATAAATCCTTGAGGTGACGAATAATGTCTCAAGTTCATTCCTTTTGGAAATTATTCTTCGACCCATGCTGCAGTCCACCTCTGGTTTATTGTTGAGCCTTTGAGTGAGCTCTCCCAGCCGTTGGTGTTGTTTGTCCAAACGCTTCTTCACCTTAGGTTTAAGATCTTTCCCATATGGCTCAGAAGATGAGTGATGAGGAGTGGCAGCTTGAGCGGGGGGTAGGAGACTGTAGTTTCTTGAAAGCTTTGCCTCTGCAGCTCATGAGCTGCTGCATTCAAGGCTTGAACTTGCTGATTGAAGATAGCCGGCTGGTTGATGAAAGCAGCTGAGGTTGGTGGTGAGTGAGGAGCAGAGAGAATGGTCCCTTGTTGCTCAGTGTGACATGGATGCCCCCCCGGCATGATTGGTGAGGACCTTCCGGGCGTGCATCACCACTAAGACTTGACGCTGCCCCCCAGCGTAGCTGGTGGAGAGCTCTTGCGCACAGGTCATCACCATTGTTTAAGAGCTCGGGGAAAGAGGAGTTGTTGATTGCCGATTCGAATCTCTCATTCCCCCCTTCCTGGCGCGCCAATCTGATGACGCCAAATCACCGGCCTCGAGCGTACGGTCGCCTCGAGCTCCTCGCACCTGCAAGCAAGTCCCAGGGGCTGGAGATTCCGACGGGGACCTTCCGACGCTCAAGTCAGTGGTCTAGGCATCAGCCGTGAGCTTGAGGAAGCTCGAAAGAGAAAAAGAGAGGTGGCTCCGAGAGAGAAATCTCTCGTTGTGAGCGTTTTGGGGTGTCATGAGCGTGTTACCTGGTCGAGGTCCCTCTTACCCTTTTTATTGATGCCTGGAATCCGTGGGCTTGGGCGTGATCTCTTATCAGAGCATTAATTGATGGCAGTACGGTGGAGCTTACCTCCATGTGCCATGTCGCGCTGCAGGCCGTGTCCTGTCAGAGTTGGTGGCTGCAAGGCATGGCCGATCATTACGGCGCTTGCCAGACGTGTCCCCTACATCACCTTTTTGGTTGTCTATTCCTCGTAGAGCATTTGATCATAGAGTGCTCGCATGGCACTGTTCATGCCCTTGGATGAGCTTCAGAGAAGGCTGTGGGTGAATACTTGCATGGTACTGTTCACTGGCACTGTTCAATGTCTGAGCCCGAGAGGGGTCTTGGGTCTCGGTGGTTGGATGTTGTGAATGTACCCCGAGACCGATGGGGGGTCTCAGGGTAGGATGATGTTGATGCACCCCAAGACTGGCGGAGGGTCTCGGGGTAGGTGATGTTGATGCACCCCGAGACCGGCGGGGGGTCTCGGGGTAGGGTGATGTGAATGGACCCCGAGACCGACGGGGGGTCTCGGGGTAGGATGCTGTGGATGGACCCCGAGACCGACGGAGGGTCTCGGAGTGGGATGTTGTGAAAGTTCCCCGAGACCGATGGGGGGTCTCGGGGTAGGATGATGTTGATGGACCCCGAGACCGACGGGGGCTCGGGGTAGGATACTGTGAGTGCACCCCGAGACCGACGGGGGGTCTCGGGGTAGGATGTTATTGATGCACCCCGAGACCGACGGGGGGTCTCGGGGTAGGATGCTGTGGATGGACCCCGAGACCGACGGGGGGTCTCGGGGTAGGATGTAATGAAAGTACCTCGAGACCGACGGAGGGTCTCGGGGTAGGATACTGTGAGTGCACCCCGAGACCGACAGGGGTTCTCGGGGTAGGATGTTGTTGATGCACCCCGAGACCGACGGGGGGTCTCGGGGAGGATGCTATGAGCGCACCCCGAGACCGACGGGGGGTCTCGGGGTAGGATGTCGTGACCGCACCCGAGACCGACGGGGGGTCTCGGGGTAGGATGTTGTGACCGCACCCGAGACCGACGGGAGGTCTCGGGGTAGGATGTTGATGGACACAGAGGTCGAGGTAGGTCGGAGCCGACGCCGAGATGGAAATAGGCCGCGATCGACACGGAGGTCGAGGTGGACCGGAGCCGACCCGAGACCGCTGCCGAGATGGAAATGGGCCTCGATCGATACGGAGGTCGAGGTGGGCCGGAGCCGACGCCGAGATGGAAATGGGCCGCTGCTGACGCGGAGGTCAAGATGGGCCTTGGAGGTCGAAGCGGGGCTCTGTCAGCTTCCTTCATGGTTCTCTAACGGCGTTGGATCAGCCACATCAGAGCTAGTTAGCGGCAAATGGATTCGGCCTTTTAAACTCGCTTGTCTTACTGATCGAGCTTTATGCAATATGGACAGGAATTTTCCTACGTCACTCACATTCTTGAAGCTCGTAGTCTCATTATTGAGAAAGATTATCTCAGTGTCATTCAATAGATCAGATAGAATCCATACGATCACTTACTAATTAACCCATGATTAAGACATTTAGTTTATCTTTCAGGATGCACACAGGATTCAGATTCAATATGTCTATCGAAAAGTCAACTCGGCGGCTTACTGGGTTGTAGCTTCAGTGATCCATCACTTTAGATTTTAAAATTAAAAGTAGAAAGATGCATGTCTTATTGTACTTAAATATATTTTATTTTCTGATCAAAATTGACTTACGCTAGAATGGTGTAATCACCACTTATATCAAATAATAAAACAGCCCTATCTTCTTGTGGTTTTAATGTTCAGAGAGGCATCACTATTGTGGGCCTATCTGCTTGTGGTTTTGCTGCATTTGGTGGCTGTAATGTAGTCCATAGCCCTGGCTATATGATTATTTGTTGAGTTATTCTTAAGTAAATCTGATATGCTATATATTTTGTAGCTGGGATGAATCGACACACATATTGCTAAGAGCCACAACAATTATAGACCTGATCAATTAACGCTCACATATTTATGGGAGCCACGATAACGTGTGGATGTGTGGTAGACCACGCAAGAGTGGCGTGTCTTTGGGCCCTCATTCGTTCCTCCTGTTCACGCTCAATCCTTTTCTAAGGAGAAAATTCTGGTTGCCTGCCGTACAAAACAAATGTACCGCGTACGTTGATTGACGCATAATGCACATGCGCACAATCAATGATAAAAATATTTTTAATTTCTAATAAATATATATAAATATATAAGTAGCATGTCAATCATCACATCATAACAGTATAGTTTTCACTCATCTTCTATTTCTATTTTATATGATATTTAATTTATGATTTTGAAAGCTTTCAACGTCTAGGTTCATCATGTCTATCATGAGGTCAATACTGTTGCGGACTGGATTGCAGACAGGATGACGTCTCATTCTGATTATTAAAGATAGAGACGGAAAAACTACTGCCCTCTGATTTTATCTTATTATTAGTTTCAGATGTAACGGATCCATCCTGACCGATCTATAGTGGTGTGAATCATCGTCTGTACCAAAAAAAAAAAAAAAAAAAAATTCACCGCATCACATGCAGCAAAGCTTTTCCTTCCTGATGCCACGTGGTGAAATGGATTGACTGGCCATCGGGCTGCATGAGAGGTAGCATGGCCACAAATTTTGAACCGAATCAAGCTCAAGCTAGACGTAGGTGAGCTCAGCTATTCATCGTTTTGAATGCAAATATCCTTTTTAAGAACACTATGGCTATTCACCGCTATTAAATTTTAAATTAAAAATGTCTCATTTAAGAAAAATATGAGCTCATATCTAGTTATGTATACCAATAATTAGTCTTGGTGAGACAAAGTTTACAAATAGTTTTAACTTGTTTATCATGTCTTTGTCCGTTAAGCGTAGAAATAGAGAAATAGATTGCAATTGGGAGATGCATCCTCTACATTTCATCTATAATAATAGAAATAAGAAAAAATTATCATTTGAAAGAAAAATTAATTTAAAATATATTTACTATATCATTTGATAATTTTATTAAAATATCCATATGATTGTATCATATTATACTATATCACCGTACCATATCACCTCGGTTGCTCATTTAAGAGAAAGTTCTAGTACACTATTTTCGATATGACATGATTTACATCAAACGCGATGATTTATTCACATATAGACTGACGCATTAGCGATGTGAAACCCATGATCGATTCTCACCATACCAATCTACACATAAGCGAATTATCGCGTTCGATGCAGATCATGCTGCACCGAAATGATGCACTAAAACTTTCTCGCCCATTTAACTCCAGCCCTTCGATTCAATCCACATGAGCATACTTTTAAAATTTTTACTTGAGTTTATTATTATTATTATTATTATTATTATTATTATTATTATTATTATTATTATTACCTTAAGAAAAAGACCATCCAAATAGAACGTCTTTATTTTATTTTAATACAAAAACCTCATCGTGGGCCTCTGTAATCCCCTAGATTTCTCAACTACTCGTGAGAGTTATCACGAGGTCAGATGATAGACTCCAGATATTTGAATTCCAGGTATATCTCATCTACTCGTGAGAGTTATCACGAGATCAGATGATAGACTCTAGCTATTTGAATTCCAAGTATATCTTAATTGCTCGTGAGAGTTATCACGTGATCAGATAGACTCTAGATATTTAGATTTCAAGTATATCTAGTTACAGAGTCCCTTGATTTGGGGGACTCTGCAATGCCTATAAAAGATGGTGTAGAATCCTCCTTCCCACCATATGTGGACGCCCCCTTCTCATCATCTCCTCGTGCGGACTTCTTCCCCAGCGTGCCTGTCTCTGGTAAGTCCTTTGTCCATGCATGAGAGAGAGAAGAATTGAGAGAGAGAAGAAGTGAGAGAGAGAGAAAGTAAAAAAAAAAAAAAAACGAAGAGGAGGGAGGAGCCGGGTTACAGAACCCAGCTCTCTCCCCTTACCTTCTCTGTGACATTGGTTCAGGCCCGGCGGCGTGCCCGCCGCCTCGCCGGGCCTGAGCCCCGGCCGACGACCCCACCGGCACCGGGGGCGGCGTCCGGTGGGGTGCCGGAGGACAGTAAGATAGAGAAGAGGGTGGAGGAAGGAGAAAGAAGCGACGAGTCACCGGCGGTCCGACTCTTGGTTCGGGCCCGGCGGTGTGCTCGCCGCCTTGCCGGGCCTGGGCCTTGGTCGAAGACCTCCAGCGGCGCCGGGCGTGCGTCCGGTGGAGGTCCGGCCGGCCATGGTGGCCGGCCGTGCCGCCGGCGTGATCCATAGCCACGGAAACAGTGAGAGAAAGAGAGGGATAAGAGAGAAATTAGAGAGAGAGAGAGGAAGGGAAGGTCGGCTGCGGCAATGGCCGGCTTTGGTCCGGCCATGGCGGCCGGACCGACGCCAATTTGGCCGGAATTGGCGCCAGCACCGTGGAAGGCATGCGAACGATTAGAGAGAAGAAAGATTCAATTTGATAAATTGATGAGAGAGAGAGGTTGGGGGAGGCTGGCCGCGGCGGCGGCCGGCCACGGTCCGGCCAACGGTGGCCGGACCGCCTCCAATTTGGCCGGTGGCGGCCCTGGCCGCCGGCACGGCATCCGGCTCCTCTGTTTCGTTGAAACAGAGGAGCTGGGTTAAAAAGAATTAATGGGCCGCTGGGCCGTTTGATTTTTGGGCCCTGTTGGGCCATCTCTGAGCCCAATTTGAGCAGCGTTTTGGGCCCTGTATCGGGCCAAGAATGGCAAATAAATATATGGCCCGAATCAGGAGTAATTCTAGTTTCTGGAAAAATTTTATTTCCCTAATTAGGTGTATACATTGAGAGATATTCAAGCCCAAAGTTGGGCCCGTGAAGTGGTTTGGGTAAAATTTAGGAATTATTTTATAATTCAGATTTTAGAAATTTAATAATGGAAAATGATTATGTAGGTGCCCAGGAGTCCAATTAGCTGGGTTATCAAGTAAAATTCATGTACTGTGGTAAGTAAGTCAAGTATTATAATTTTATTAATTATTTAATTTGTGAACTATAAAATTACAGTTAAATATAATTATGCTAATTTGGCAAAATCATGTTATTACTATGATAATATGCAATCATGATAATGACAGTAAAACTTTATGTGTCATCGCGGTTCTCACATGACGGATTCTCACATGAAGATTATCACATTATCACATGACAGATTATCACATGACAGATGACAGATACTGGTACAGGACCCTTCCTCTTAGGGGATGTTTAAGAGGGCTACACATTATCACATGATAGATTCACACATGACAGATTATCACATGACAGATGACAGATGACAGACACTGGTACAGGACCCTTCCTCTTAGGGGATGTTTAAGAGGGCTACACATGATGTGTATTGTAGGGCCGTGGACACATAAAGAAAAATAATGACAGTATAAACAAT
Organism: Calamus simplicifolius; assembly: GCA_900491605.1. Lineage (NCBI taxonomy): Eukaryota > Viridiplantae > Streptophyta > Magnoliopsida > Arecales > Arecaceae > Calamus > Calamus simplicifolius. The sequence continues at coordinate 148,333 of UESW01002013.1, read as the reverse complement.
GTAATTGTTATTGAATTAAGCTAATTGATCTGATGACATGAACCTAATGATAGCCTAATAAATGAAATTTTGAAATTATATTAGGCTTACTTATTGAGTGTGAGCTCATAAAATTCTCATAATATTTTCAGAGCCTCAGGAATGAAGATGGATAATTGAAATAGAAGGAGTTTCTATTAAGAAGACTTAGTTTTATTATTTTGATCTAGTTCAGATTTATTGTAGGGCAGATAGCCTAAGACTGATAATTCTGGTTTGTAACAAATCATGGATATGGAATTTGCTTTATATTGATTTATGTGATAAGTTCAAGACGCCTTGCATGCCCGGCATGCGGCGGGTTGTCACCCTAGCTCAAATTTTTGGGCCCGGGGCGTGACAACTTTAGTGGTATCAGAGCCTGGTTATGATATTAGGGACATATACATGATGACACTTTAGGTAAAACACTAGAGTGACATAGAGACAAATTATAAATTTAAAGGAATCTCAGAAATTATGCTTTGAAAGCCTAACAAATAATGTTTACAGTGATATTAATTACAACTAATTTATCAGGAGATAAGAATGACAAGTCACACTAGAAGTCGACAAAATGATGAGAGTTCCTAGGTTGGTAATGCTTACCAACCGGGAGGTCTAGAAGCCACCGGAACTGCTGCCCCTGCCAATTCAGTTGGGACTGATCAGCAGTAACTCCAGACCGAGATGCTTCATGTTCTCTCGGGTATGGCGCAGTCGATACGGGACTTGCAGCACCAGATTCTGCAGGCTTAGTCCGCTTAGCCTGAGTTCAGTTTATTGGTGGTCATAAACACCTAGCCTTAGTGTTCATATCAGCGATGCAGGATGGAAAATATTTGATGAGTGGTGGTCAAGGATTTCTTGCTGTAGTCAAGGACCTTCAGCAAGAAGAGACCAAGTTGGAGGATATTCCCATAGCTCGAGAATTCCCAATGTCTTTCCTGAGGATTTGATTAATTTACCTCCTGATCGGGAAGTCGAGTTCTCTATTGATTTAGTTCCTGGAACTGGGCCTATATCAAAGGCCCCTTACCGTATGGCCCTGGTTGAGCTAAAAGAACTGAAAAATCAACTACAGAGCTCCTAGATCGAGGATTTATTAGACCCAGTGCTTTTCCTTGGGGTGCTCCAGTTCTATTTGTTAAGAAGAAGGATGGCAGTCTTCGACTCTGCATTGATTACCGGGGAATCAATAAAGTAACAGTGCGAAATAAGTATCCTCTGCCAAGGATTGATGACTTGTTTGATCAACTTCAAGGAGCCCGGATATTTTCAAAGATTGATCTTAGGTCCGGGTACCATCAGCTTAAAGTCAAAGAAGGGGATGTACCAAAGACAGCATTTAGAACCAGATATGGCCACTATGAGTTCTTGGTGATGCCGTTTGGGTTAACTAATGCCCCAGCAGCATTCATGGACTTAATGAACAGAATTTTTAAACCATATCTGGATCAGTTTGTGGTGGTTTTCATTGATGATATTCTGATATATTCCAAGAGCCATAAGGAGCATGAGGACCACCAGAGAATTGTGCTACAAATTCTGCAAGAGAAGAAGCTTTATGCCAAGCTGAAGAAGTGTGAATTTTGGTTGGATCAAGTAGCTTTCTTGGGTCATATAATCTCTAAAGATGGTGTATCTGTGGACCCGAAAAAGATTGAAGCTATCACTAACTGGAGCCGACCTACCAATGTGGCAGAAGTCAGAAGCTTCTTGGGATTAGCCGGATATTACCGAAAATTTGTGGAGAATTTTTCTCGCATTGCTCTACCCCTAACTCGCTTGACCCAAAAGCGAGTGAAGTTTGACTGGACAGTGGAGTGTGAGGAAAGTTTCCAGGAGTTAAAGCAGCGCCTGGTGTCAGCTCCCATTCTTGTTCTTCCAACGGGATCTGAAGGTTTCACTATATATACTGATGCCTCTCGAAAAGGATTGAGATGTGTTTTGATGCAGAATGAAAGAGTGATAGCTTATGCCTCCAGACAACTGAAACCTTATGAGCAAAATTATCCTACTCATGACTTGGAATTGGCTGATGTGGTTTTTGCTCTTAAGATTTGGCGGCGTTATCTATATGGAGTGTCGTGTGATGTGTATACAGATCATAAGAGTTTAAAATACATTTTCACACAGAAGGAGCTGAATTTAAGGCAAAGGAGGTGGTTGGAACTATTGAAGGATTATGACCTGAATCTACAGTATCATCCTGGGAAGGCCAATGTAGTAGCTGATGCCTTGAGCAGAAAATCCTCTTCTGAGTTAGCTGCTATGATTACCTCCCAGCCTCACGTATTGAGAGATATGGAGAAGTGGGAGGTTGGTCTGAGAGTACAGCAGTCTGATGGACTTATTGCAGCACTTGTACTCCAACCGACCTTAGTTGACAGAATCAAGTCCTCCCAGATGGAAGATCCAGAGCTACAAAGGATTAAAGAAGTAGTACAATCAGGAGTTCAGAATGAATTTTATATAATGGATGATGGATCCCTGAAATTTGAAGGAAGACTTTGTGTGCCAAACAGTGAAGAGCTAAAGGCTGAAATTTTGAAAGAGGCTCACTACTCTCCCTATACTGTGCATCCAGGTGGCACTAAGATGTACAGAGACTTAAAGAAAAATTTTTGGTGGAAAGGTATGAAGAGGGAGATTGCTCAGTATGTGGCCAAGTGCTTGGTGTGTCAGCAAGTGAAAGCCGAGCATCAAAGGCCTGCAGGACCTCTTCAGTCTCTGATGATTCCACAGTGGAAATGGAAAAAGATTACAATGGACTTTGTGATTGGTCTACCCAAAACTCCTAAGAGCAACGATGCAGTTTGGGTCATTGTGGACAGACTAACAAAATCAGCTCATTTCCTACCTTTCAGAGTTGGGGTCTCTAGTGAAAGATTGGCTAATTTGTATATTGAACAGATCGTGAGACTCCATGGTATTCCGGTATCTATTGTATCAGATAGAGATACCAGGTTTGTGTCCCAGTTTTGGAAGAGCCTTCATAAGGCCATGGGAACCAAACTAAATTTCAGTACAGCCTATCATCCCCAGTCAGATGGACAATCAGAGAGGACCATACAGATTCTGGAGGATATGTTGCGAGCCTGTGTGATGGACTTGGGTGGAGCTTGGGATAACCACTTACCTTTGGTGGAGTTTGCATATAATAATAGTTACCAAGCCAGCATCCAGATGGCTCCATTTGAAGCTCTATATGGTAGGAGGTGCAGATCTCCTATATGTTGGGATGACGTGGGGGAAAGGAAGTTGCTAGGCCCTGAGCTGATTCAGTAAACAGTAGATAAGGTGCATTTGATCAGGGAGCGTCTTCGTACAGCTCAGAGCAGGCAAAAGAGCTATGCTGATGTCAGAAGAAGGGAATTGGAATTCCATGTTGGGGATCATGTCTTCTTAAGGGTATCACCAACCAAAGATGTGATGAGATTTGGGATTAAAGGAAAGCTGAGTCCACGTTATATTGGACCTTTTGAGATCTTGAGCAGAGTTGGAGAGGTTGCTTACAGCCTGGCACTGCCTCCGATTCTATCTGGGGTACACAATGTTTTTCATGTATCTATGCTGAGAAAGTATATCTCTGACCCCAGCCATGTCATAGCATATGAGCCTATACAGTTGAAGAAAGATTTATCATATGAAGAGCATCCTTTGCGTATAGTAGACCGCAAAGATCAAGTTCTAAGACGACGTACCATTCCCTATGTCAAGGTGCAATGGAATAATCATTCTGAAAGGGAGGCTACTTGGGAACTAGAGGAAGAAATGAAAGAAAAGTATCCACGACTATTTGTATCTTAAAATAGTTAATGATTGAAAACTATTAACTTTAGTTGATTGTTAGTCCTTGGGACAGAAATTTAGACCTTTAATTTTCTCTAATAAAAGTTATCAATTTCGAGGCCGAAATTTTTATAAGGAGGGGAGAATGTAATCCCCTAGATTTCTCAACTACTCGTGAGAGTTATCACGAGGTCAGATGATAGACTCCAGATATTTGAATTCCAGGTATATCTCATCTACTCGTGAGAGTTATCACGAGATCAGATGATAGACTCTAGCTATTTGAATTCCAGGTATATCTTAATTGCTCGTGAGAGTTATCACGTGATCAGATAGACTCTAGATATTTAGATTTCAAGTATATCTAATTACAGAGTCCCTTGATTTGGGGGACTCTGCAATGCCTATAAAAGATGGTGTAGAACCCTCCTTCCCACCATATGTGGACGCCCCCTTCTCATCATCTCCTCGTGCGGACTTCTTCCCCAGCGTGCCTGTCTCTGGTAAGTCCTCTGTCCGTGCATGAGAGAGAGAAGAATTGAGAGAGAGAAGAAGTGAGAGAGAGAGAAAGTAAAAAAAAAAAAAAAAAGAGGAGGGAGGAGCCGGGTTACAGAACCTAGCTATCTCCCCTTACCTTCTTCGTGACATTGGTTCAGGCCCGACGGCGTGCCCGCCACCTCGCCGGGCCTGAGCCCCGGCCGACGACCCCACCGGCACCGGGGCGGCGTCCGGTGGGGTGCCGGAGGACAGTAAGATAGAGAAGAGGGTGGAGGAAGGAGAAAGAAGCGACGAGTCACCGGCGGTCCGACTCTTGGTTCGGGCCCGGCGGTGTGCTTGCCGCCTTGCCGGGCCTGGGCCTTGGTCGGAGACCTCTAGCGGCGCCGGCGTGCGTCCGGTGGAGGTCCGGCCGGCCATGGTGGCCGGCCGTGCCGCCGGCGTGATCCATAGCCACGGAAACAGTGAGAGAGAAAGAGAGGGATAAGAGAGAAATTAGAGAGAGAGAGAGGAAGGGAAGGTCGGCTGCGGCAATGGCCGGCTTTGGTCCGGCCAATGGCGGCCGGACCGACGCCAATTTGGCCGGAATTGGCGCCAGCACCGTGGAAGGCATGCGAACGATTAGAGAGAAGAAAGATTCAATTTGATAAATTGATGAGAGAGAGAGGTTGGGGGAGGCTGGCCACGGTGGCGGCCGGCCACGGTCCGGCCAACGGCGGCCGAAACGCCTCCAATTTGGCCGGCGGCGGCCCTGGCCGCCGGCACGGCATCCGGCTCCTCTGTTTCGTTGAAACAGAGGAGCTGGGTTAAAAAGAATTAATGGGCCGCTGGGCCGTTTGATTTTTGGGCCCTGTTGGGTCGTCTCTGAGCCCATTTGAGCAGCATTTTGGGCCCTGTATCAGGCCAAGAATGGCAAAATAAATATATGGCCCGAATCAGGAGTAATTCTAGTTTCTGAGAAAAATTTTATTTCCCTAATTAGGTGTATACATTGAGAGATATTCAAGCCCAAAGTTGGGCCCGTGAAGTGGTTTGGGTAAAATTTAGGAATTATTTTATAATTCAGATTTTAGAAATTTAATAATGGAAAATGATTATGTAGGTGCCCAGGAGTCCAATTAGCTAGGTTATCAAGTAAAATTCGTGTACTGTGGTAAGTAAGTCAAGTATTATAATTTTATTAATTATTTAATTTGTGAACTATGAAATTACAGTTAAATATAATTATGCTAATTTGGCAAAATCATGTTATTACTATGATAATATGTAATCATGATAATGACAGTAAAACTTTATGTGTCACCGCGGTTCTCACATGACAGATTCTCACATGAAAGATTATCACATTATCACATGATAGATTATCACAT
>UESW01002013.1:126909-141938 GCA_900491605.1 Calamus simplicifolius | reverse complement strand
AGCTACGGAAGCCCGGAGGAGGCCGAGCTAGGGAAGCTCGAAAGGGGCCGAGCTGCGGAAGCCCGGAGGAGGCCGAGCTACGGCAGCCCGGAAGAGGTCGAGCTACGGAAGCCCGGGAAGAGGTCAGCCTTAGCCGCCTCGCACGGATATCAATGCAATGACGATTTTACCCCCAATAATTTTATTTTAATACTAAAATCTCATCATGGGCCTCTCTTTCCCTCCCAAACCTTTCTTTTATTTTCTTTTTTCATAACTATGATTTTCATCGCTCAAATAGTAGCTTAGTTGGTTCTAACGCTACTTTTCCTCACGATTGGTGCAGTTAAACTGTCATAGCTATCCCGTAGAATTTTTCAGATAGAAAGAGGGCCTTTTCATATAAAAAAAAAAGAAAATTTATTATTTTTTTTAAAGAAAGAAAAAGAAGTGAATACTTTCTCATGTTTGATTAAGCTATGAAAAAATACATAGAAAGTTATTGAGAAAGTGACTAATATATAATTAAATTATCTTAAGCTACTTGTTTATATTTTTAATTTTTTTAAAATTGCTACATTTAAAGAACAAAAAAAAAGATCTTTTCTTAAATTTTTTTAACTATCAAATAATAGAAATAAAATATCCTTACTCAGCAAACTTTCCTTCCCTTCATTTTATTGGTAACCAAATAGAGCCTTAATTTTTTTAGAATTATTTTAAATTCTTATCTTATAAAAACTCCATAGAGTCGTCCATTTTATCTATCTAAAAACGTGCACTTTGCTTATGCAAAATATTAATTTTTTTGCGTCTAAATTAGGAAAATGAGTAGGTAAAAATTGTTTTATAAAATTTTATCTTTAGACCCTGCATGAGACCATTCCTTTCTCTTGATGGCGTGGGTTGCACTTGGTCCATCATTCTTCATTCACTCTCCACATCACATAAATAAATGCAGCCAAAATCACCGTCTATCATCCATACGGTGGCCCAATGGGTGGTGGAAAGGCTTTGTCAGGAGATGGAGATGACGGCTAAATTTCCACACAGAGACGTATCCATCTCTAGCATCCAATGAAGAAAGAGAGAGAGAAAAAAAAACCTTCGAGAAAGTTTGACAAGCGAATGCCCATAGAAAGAGGCCAAAGTTTCTGATAGTTAGTCTGCCATATTTTATAAATAGAGAGGCAAGAGGATCCCAACTACTAAGAAAGAATATTGAAACTAATCCTTCACAGAATGCACGCAGTTAAAACTAATCCTTCCACACATGAGGTTTATTTTGAATTTGAGAACTTTGTGCTTCCACATCGCCCACGGGGTGTTTCTTATTCTTGCTAATATCATGCATACATTGAGAAAGAATCGGATGAACATATTCTATTCAGACATGCATGTTTTATCCATCGTAATTTAAATACCTAAAAACTTCCTATTTTGCTTAAAGTTTTTTTTTTTAAAAAAAAAAATTATATTTGCTGGTTATGATCTCATGACATACTTAAATGCTAAGCCATCTTTCTTTCTAAATTCATTGTAAACTTTCGCATTATTTATAAAAAAATATAGAAAAATCATTTTCTCAAGCAAAGCATTTAGACACTTCTAGGTTATTTTCTTTAGTACAATTTTTGCTATGGGCATTAGTTAATAGTTGCTTGAGGTCAAACCACAAGTTGTTGAAGGAGTAATTTTAAAGGGTACATATCAGTTGCTGTTTAATAATAATAATATCACCAAGTATCAAGTAAATAGAAGAAACCTGATGTTACAACAACTCAAGTGAAGAATATTAATGGTTTTTTTGACAGCAATTGTCTTTCGAGAGTCGGCTAAATTATTTTTAACATGAATATTAAAATTGTACCAGTAGAATGCCTCGTAGGGTGAAGCTTGGTTAAGATTAAGGAAGCTATGATTCCTCCAAATTTTTTTAAGATTTAACTAGGTATTTCGAATTTACGTAAGTATGCTTGCATGGCCTTTAAAAAAAAGTTATAAATTTTGTCATTGGTTTCTATATTTCAATGAGCAGTCTATCGGTGAAAAAAATACGATTTTTTATGGTTTCAACATAATGTAATTGGTGCCAAATAAAAAAAATCTAGCCCAAGATGGCACTTATGTAGAATATGATTATTACTTGAGAAACATTAAAGAAAAGTATTAGACATTATGGGCATTATTAATATGCACAAATGCAATAAATAAGCATATGTAAAGAAATTTAATCCTAACAAAAGGACAATTGAAAAAAGAAAGTGAATGCATATTTCCTTTACAAAATGACATGTTTTAATATAAAAAATACTACATCATGCTGATGGCTAGCATAAAGATTATGGTATGGCTTAAAAATTCATATTAAATAAATACATAATCTTTTATAAATATAGCCAAACTCTGATTCATTCCAATCTTTGGTGCCATGTCAATATCACAAGTTTGCCCATAATTGATCGAAAATCCAAAGCATAATGATCTCTTTAAGTTGAAGTTTTACATTACAGAGAATGATTAGTGACATGCCAAGACCTCATTTGATAAATGAAAAAATGGTTCCTGCTAAGTGATTGCCTAAGAAATGACCAGAAGCTTAGAATGGCTTATTTCAAACTTATCTTTTGATTATTATGTTAATTAAGACTATCAATAGACAAAATTAAAAAAAATAATCATGAGAAGTTTTCTTTCCTATCTTTAGAATGGGTTTAAAATTTCTCTATAATCATGATTGAAAAGATCTTACTTCCCCCAGTTTTCCTTTCAAGAAAAATATTTTCTAGTTACAATTAAGTATCAACCAATAGGTCCTAAGGTATAGTCTAGTGTGAAAAAAGTCTTACTTCGGTGCAGCAAGTGCACATCGATCGTATGAATTGATCGTCCGCAATGTTTTAAAAATCAGACCAGATCGATCGGTCCAACCAGGAACCGATCATCAGTCCGATCCGGTTTTATTATTAAAGTTGACTTTTATATGATCCGGTAAAAATCGAAAAAACCATTGAATCGGTTGGGAGTCCAACCCGGTTTTTATTTTTTTTAATTTTTATTTAAATTATATTTATATTTTACTATTTTATATTATTAAATTAAAATTTAATTATAATATTATTCGGTCCGATCAAATCGATTCATCCGATCAAACAGATTAACCCGTGATCCAAATGTTAAGCCGTTCATTGTCAAGTCCGAATTTTAAAACATTGATCGTCCATTCATTAGCGTCCGTGTAATAGCCCAATAAATCTTTTGTGCACTGCACATGCATCAGTATGAATGGATGATCAATTTGCATAGCCACTACATGCTTGCTATACGAAGAACGATGCAATAAGTTTTTTTTTAGTATAATAAAATTAAACCAAGTTGAAAGAAGATAAAAGAAAACTTTTTTTCTTTATTTCATATGTTTGATTGAAAAAAAAAAAAAAAAAAGCGTAACGTCCCGCAAAGAGGAGATTTTTTTTCCATTTTTATTTATTTATTGAGAACTTTTAAAGATAAGCCTTCTCAAGAAATAAGAACGATGGTAAAGTAGTTTTTGCACGCTAAATAACGCAGCTGGGAGTGGGACACGCTGATGAATTCTTCTCCCTCGTTCAGAAGCACCGTGTCCATCATCATCCCTTATTATTATTATTACCTTCTTCGTTTGACCAGGCCTTCGGACGCGGTTGTTCCGGTTTGACCCGACGCCGGCCACTGCCGCGATGGTCCACGTTGATTTACAGCTTGACCAACGCATGAAAGGTCCAGACCCGTGAAGGAGCCAAGAAAACACACCACTCAGCGACGCATCCGTGGGTCCACCTCAATTTGTTTTTTAATCGTCGCATCACAAGAGCAACAGGTAATGCCTCCCCTCGATCAATCTCGGGCGGTGCGGTCGACTCTCTTCGCCCTTCTGCATAGCAGGAGACGGTGGAGGAATCCCTCTGCAGACGAGGAAGCGATGGGGGGGCAGTTGCTTGGGCTTCTTAGAGTGCGGGTGCTGAAGGGGACGAACCTCCCCGTCCGGGACATCCGGAGCAGCGATCCTTATGTCGTCCTCCGAATGGGCAGACAGGTCTCTCCCTCATCCGAATTTTTCTCTCCCCCCTTTTTCCCCCCTCAAAATCACTATTTTATGCTAAATCTCTTGGCCTTCTGTTTTGTGATTTTGAGACGAGCAAGAGATGAGCTCAACTTGATGATCATTGATATAACCTTAACAACTAAAACATTCTTTTTCTTCTGTTATTTTTTTTTTTTTTTGTTCTTTTAAGAGACAAAATTTGGGGTCATTAACTCCCTTGCTTCGTTAATATCACTAGGATGAATAATAGTTGGCGAGAAAGGTAAGCTTTGGGTTTCACTTGATTTTTCAGCTCCTGTGCTGCATTTAATGTCTTTACCGTATGGTTTATGCCTGTTTATGTGAGAAATCTGGTAGGATGGCTTGTAGAGCTGTTTATATTGTGATCTCGTGATCTATGTTCTTGCGCATGCTATATTGGTTCGTAATAATTGCTTTCTATATTGTAATATGTTTGTTTCACAAGCAAAATGGAAAAATGTTACTGATGATCGCAGGAATTGCTTTCTATAATGGGATATGTTTAATGATTTTAGGAAATGTGTTTCACCAAGGTTGGGGATTTGCAAGGTTTCTAAAACTATGGTATCAAAATACAACTCCTACTGCACCATTTTGATCCCAGAGAAAACTAACAGCATCTATTGGTTTGTGGTTGGAGTTTTTCCATGATATTCTAGGATTTTATTTCTTTCTATGGAAAATATTGATATATGAGCATGTTTTCCAGTCAAATCTACATATATTCCTGCAACCCCCTCCTCTCTCTCTCTCTCTCCCACTTAAGATGTTTTTATCATGAAATCTCACATATGTTTTCTATATTGTTTTTTTTTTAATTTAAGTTCAGTTGTTTGGGGCTCATGGCTTGATTAGAGGGAAAACCACTAGGAGATTGTTCTCTCCTTTTGTCGGCAACAGTGTTAAGAAATTCAAATATTTTGGTTTCTAGGGGATATTTGATTTGTATCAAATAACTCTTCTTGCATTTCGGTATCCGCTGTTGTGAATTTGTGTGCAAGAAGGCCTCAAGAAATCAATGCTATACATTTCATGCGAAGCAATTCTTAGTTTTTTTTTCAAGAGTTCTGGGATGGTGATATATTGGATTAACATCAAGTATCTGCTTTTAGAAAGTAGTACTCATTATTCATACACGGACACACACATACTTGTAAGAAGAATGCCTAAGAGATGCGAAAGTGATGTATTGGATGAAGGTCAAGCTTTGGCTTTTAAAAAGTGGTAGTCATTATTCTTACATCAGTGCATGCCAACTATATTATATCGAGCATTTAACAGCTATGTAAAATGTTGTAAGGTATTAGACTTGAGATTTATTTCCACTTGTTTATCAAGACTATAATAGTTTGTGTTTTCTTGTTCACAGTTATAAAATGTTACTGTTTGCCATGTCTAACCAGTTCTGACTTTTTACTGTTAGCTGTGTTTCTACTTGTACTTTTATTTTCCCTTTTCTTCTGAACCATTGTCTTTTTCCTCAACAGAAACTGAAGACTCGAGTAATAAAAAAGTGTACCAGTCCGGTGTGGGATGAAGAGTTAACTCTTTCTGTTGAAGATCCTACTCTTCCAGTCAGGCTTGTATGTATTTTTCCTACCTAGTAGTGCTAGTCACCATTTATACGATGAGGAGGATAGTTTGTATATTATGCAGACACAAAAGTGTTGGAACACTTCATTATCATACAATTGTGATATCATAAGTTATTATTCTAAGAAAATCTCCATATTTTAGATATATTGAATAAGTTATCATGCAATTGGTCTGTGGCAAATCCAGCAGTCACATGGTTGTGTATATAGTGGTGCTTATATCTAAGATTTGGTGGTCGCATGCCGATCCAGCAGTCACCAATCTAACAATATCTAATATATCTTTGGTCTGTGGCAACAGTGTTATCAATTGTATGATATGGCAATGGCATCCATTTCTCATCACCAACTTGTGGATCTTATTCATAATAGTGAAGCTGATTTGATATCTCATTTTGCTTTGCTAACTTAAGTGTTTGTCCTTTACTAATTAGGTCATGGATTAAGATATTCTTAGCTCAAATGTTATTTCTGAGCATTGCAGTAGGTTTAAGTCCGACCTTGTGCAACAGATGTAGAATACTGTATTGAATTTGTGATATCCTGATCCAAAACTTAAATTAAGTATTATATCAACAAGTGTCGGTTAATATACAAAAATATCTGGAAAAAGTGATGGGACTAAATGTTAGCATTATCCGTTGTGTTTATGTATTGCATTTACTATTCAGATGATCAGACTCTATTTAAGGTGTTGATACTTTACTCCGTTATAGTCCAGAACTTCTTGCAAGTAATTAAATGCTTTTTTTTTTAAAGTTCTTTGAGCCATTAGACTTGACGTATTCTTCTTTAACAAGCGTTTTCCTGTCTATGGTTTTGTTGGAGCCCAGAAGTGTCGACAACAACAAGGATTCATATAAGTTCCTACTACTTTTTGCAACTTGTTTGTCTCCAGCATTTTATAAATGATTTCTTCTATTTACTTGGGCAATATGCTGGTTTGACTGTGCCTTATTTTGCATTTTTGCATATTTGGGGTTTTTATGACTGGCTGATATGGGAAGTACTGTGTCATGCACAGTACTAACAAAAGGGTATCAAATGGCATGCTATTGGTATGGCCAATTTTGGTGTACCATTTGGTCCTCTGTTCATATAATGTGTGATTATAGCGCATCCCATGTCAGCCAGTCATGAAAAATCCCAAGAATTCAAGATAAGACATAATATAAATAGTACAACACCTTAGTATTATAAAATGCCAGGGACAAACAAGTTGCACTAAGTGGTAGGAGTTTATGTGACTCCTTGTGGAAATTTACACTTACAAATCTCCATAGTCAGTTCAAGCATAGAGAAACATGGAGGCATATTTATAAAAAATGAATGAGAAATCTAAGCTATGGTGACATTGATACCTACATGCTATTAGTATGCTAAGTATCACCATGAAAGCACGCTCTCTCTCTCTCTCTCCCTCAAACACTTCTTTAAATTCACATCGAATGTCCTGATCTTTGTATTGTATGAATAAATTTTCACTTCTTTATCATTGCTTGCTGTGGCTTATCCACATACCTTAAGGTGGAAAACTATTATTGGCACCCTTTGCTTGAACATAAAATTACATGCTATTTAGATACAATAACTAATTTAATTTTCAGAAAATAACTGATTTAATTTTTTATCTTTATTTTCCTTAATTCATCAAAATAAGATAATAATTGTTGCCATTCAGTTTATTTGGCAGTAGTGGATTGGAGTTCAACCAAGCTATATACCTTTCAATTTGATTGTCATCTGGTTTTCCTAAGCTTAATTGATTAGGAATTTGAAGACTGAAACTTATTTTTTGGCTAGACCTTATAGCTTAAAAAAGGCCAAAGTGGGATATCATTGCCTCCCTTTTAGTTTTAATTCCCTGAAAAGTAACTCATATCAGGAGAACACATAATGCTATATGTCGATACTCTTGCTTGTTTGCCCAATATATATATATATATATATATGTACTTAATGTTTTGCTGTTTTTCTATTGTGACTATTATAATGATTGTGTTCACTGCATTCATGATATGTATTAGTAAAGAGTATCATCTCTCATATTCTTTTGATGTGATTCAGCAAGTGTATGATAAGGATACATTTAGCTTTGATGATCCCATGGGCAACGCGGAGTTCGACATCCAACCATTTCTGGAGGCTATAAAGATGAATCAAGAAGTTGCTCCAAATGGCACCATTATAACTAAGGTCGTACCGAATAGGCAAAATTGCATCGCTGAGGAGAGTCCTATCTACTGGTCTGATGGAAAGGTCGTTCAAGATCTTATCCTCAGACTCAGAAATGTAGAATGTGGCGAAGTTCAGTTGCAGCTGCAATGGGTCACCATTTCAGGTGCTAGAGGCTTGTAAGTTTCTACCTGATATTTGGAAAACATGTAAATTGTAATGCTATGGATGGCCTTAAGCCTTGGCTAGACTGTCTTGAACAACCTTATATGGGATGTGTACTCCTGCATACATGTAAAAATTGGTAACCGTTGAGTTAAGATATTTCCATCCTTGACAGATACTCTACGAGTCTTGTGTATGAAGCACCCAACTTGTTTCATATAGCCAAGCTCTCTCTCTCTCTCTCTATCCTTTCCTCCCTCTCTTTTCTCCCCAAATTGCACTAAACTCTGTCAATATGAAACGACCTGTTACTGTTGGGCAGGGTGTTTTGAGGTATGGCTGGCACTTTGATGCAGGTGTAGGACACTTGGTCCTGGGATATATGCTTGTCTGTTATCGAGGGGAGGCTGAGAATATAAACCCAAGGCTCCATGCTGAATCGACATTCTTCGGCCTTACCATCGCTGGTGATAGAAATGCTTCCCGGCACCAACAAACGAAGATGGTTATCAGGTGATCAGATCATAAGGCTTCGAAATAAATAGCTGGTTAAAATGTACTTTTGATCCTCAAACTTTCCTTAAAAAAATTATTTTGATCCTTTTAACTTTTAGTTGTTACCATATAGTTATTCATGTTTTAAGAATGTTACATTTGATCGATTAAAATTGATGAAATAATTGATGCAATTTTTTAAGTAATCATGTATTTACATTAAGATGATACGTCAATCATTTTATCTGCTTTCATGTAATGAAACGCTAGGAATGAAATATTTTGAAAATATAAGAAATTAAATCAAAATAATTGAAAATTTGTAGATTAAAATAATTTTTGAGTGTGAGTTTGTGGAGTAAAAAGTATATTTTTGGCCAAACATTGCGTGCATGGTGTTGCACCCGAATTATGAAGTATCTTCATGTGTGGCGGTAGAGGGTTCGGTTCGAAATAGTACTTTGGGAGACCAGGTTGTGCAAACGAAAAGTTCTCGAGCCCATACCATGCGAGCTCGGCGTTCCATCATCCAGCTATGCATCGCACCAAATCCTAGCTACGTGGAAGGTGCAATCATTTTGCGTTTACAAAATGGCGCCCAATATTTTATTTTTTATTTTTTATTTGTTTACATAAAGATGAGCACATCATTCTAATGCGAATCAAATCTGATATGTCAGATAATAAAATTTATTTTAGTACAATAGGGCGGTGTTCTTTCTACTTTCAGCTTCAGAAATTAGAGTGATGAACAACAAAAACGGTTATTCAATCATTTGCAGAATTAGTTCTCGGTAGATATAATGAATCTAGACTATGTGAGCATCAGGGATTGATTGGTAAGTAGTTGCAAAAGTTCCGTCTAAGCCATTATATAACAGTAAGAGAATTTTCTTTGATAAAAAGACTACTGGTACAAAGGATACTAATGGCATAAAAGATGCTAGTCCAAACAGCCAAGTCTCTTCACTGCCAACAGAACTTCATTAGATCCATGGATCAGAAAAGCCGAGTCCCCTTGGCAATGTCTTTGGTTTTCTGCTTCATAACGATAAAGCAAAAATCTTTTTAGCCAATTATTTCCATAGATAGCGTACGTATCATTATTAGGTATTGAACATTTTTGTTAGCAGTTAATTTTAAGTGTTTAGCTACCATTTTTTTAATTTTTTAAAAATAAAGCTTAAATTCAAGGCTTTCAACACCACTACAGACAAAGCTTAAATGTTTAATATTCTTAGAATTAATATTGTTATTTACGGCATCATCCTATAAACAAATAAAAGCATCATAGAATCAAGTAAAATTTATTTACTTGAGATGTTGTTTCACGTATTCCACAAATCCTACAAGGACCCAAAGTCTATAAATATAAAAATTAACGCTTGCATGTTAGTGCAATCTATCTTAATGTTACTTGAACTAGGGATGACAATTTTTAGTTTTAGGTCGAGCATAGAAAAATCTTAGGTCGAGCTTTAAAATTCGTGTGAGCTGTTCTCGGGTTCTTCCATGAGGGGTGCTTTAAGATTCATGTTCCGGCCAGTTTCTTCCCTGATCTTCGGTGAGGGTCGTCGGCTCAGTGTCTTCTCCTCTTCAGTCCTTCGTCCTGTCTTCCCTTCTCTTCCTATGGCTTCTGATGGAAATTTGGTGGATGAGGCTCCCCGGAGGAAGGTTGCTGCGGATGGGTTCAAATGGGTTTCATCGTCTCCTTCTCCGGTGGAGGTGGCGCGGCTGGAGTCCAGATTTCCAGAGGTTGTTAAGGTCCCGGTGTCTTTGCTGGAAGAGGAGATGGTGGGATGGCAGCAGAGGGCAGTGATTGCTCGCTCCTTCCTTAAATGGGTGCCGACCGATGCCTATATCAGGGAGTTCGGGCATGCTGGTATTCCCGGTGTCATCCTCCCTGTTAGTCTCGCCTCTCGTTGCCACATCTTCCGCTTCAAAGATTCAGCATCTTGCGAACTGGTTCTCAATCGACCATGGGTGATTAATGGTCAGATTCTAGGGACTGAAGCTTGGCGTCCAGAATTTTTTCCGGCCGAGGATTCAGTCTCTTCGGTACTGCTATGGATGAGGATGCCCAATCTTCCTATGGAATTCTGGAGGGAGGATATTCTCAGACTGATCTCGGAGCCTGCGGGTTCCCTTTGCTGTGTTGACGCTGCAACGATGGCAAAGAACAGGGGAGGCTTCACGAGGGTGGCGATCCGTGCTGAGCTTCGTCATCCTCTTAGGCCTGGAACCCGGGTTCAGGGGACGCAGGGTCCCTTTTGGCAGCAATTTGTATATGAATATAGAAGGGATCTGCTCAGTCTGCGGGTCACTGCATTTGGAGGGGAAGTGCCCGCCGCCGGTCATGGCTGAGGGGATGGAACCTGCTAGTTGTTCTGTTTATGGGCCGTGGATGGTGGTGGTTCGTCAGCGGAGGAGTGCGGTGGCTCCAGTGGTTTCGGCTCCTGCAACTGCCTCTGCTCCCTGCTCCGTTCCTCAGTCGGCTTCTGTGGATCCAAGTCTGGCAGCGGGATGGAAGTCGCCATTGAAGGTGAGTCGGCGCCGTTCCCCTGGGTCTACGAAGGCTGATCTCGTCCTTCAGGCGCTTGGAGATGAGAAGTTTGTCTCTGCTCCTATGGATGCTGTGAAGGGTTCAGTGAAAGGGAAGCAGAGGATGGCTAACGTTGATGGCGAGAAGGGAATCTCAGCATCTTTGGCCGTGCCGGTTAATCAGAGCATGCCGTTTTTAAAGGAACAGTAAGGGAGAAGATGAAATTGGGCAATGCTGGGCTCTCTGAATCTCAGTTGTCTCAATCTCTAGTGTCTATCAACCCATTTGCTTCTCTGGGTATGGCTCCTAGTGATGGGGGTCATTTGGAGAGTAGGGATATGTTTCCAGGGCCCCTCAAGCGGGCTAGACCAGTTGACAGCATGCCTCCTCGGGCTATCTCCAAACCAGAGAAGAGAAAGGGGAAAGTTAGGAGCAGTAAGCTCAAAGGTAGTGTGGATTTTGGTTCCTCCTCGGTTAGTATGACCCAGACCTTCGGGTGCCCAAGAGTCACCGGCCAGGAGGTGGTGATGGTCAAATCGACTAGGCCTTTGGCCCAGGATCGCGAGGTATCCTCTGTTGATTCCTTTGGTCAGGGGTCAGGGAATATTGATGTTGATGCTGATGCTTTACTGGCTAGTCCCAATCAGAATCCTGAGGGAGGGCCTTGGTCTGCAGGGTGCCAATCTGACAGTTTTATGGCAGAGGACCAGGGGGGTTCATCTTCCTTCAGTTAATTAATGAAGATCTTAATTTGGAATGTTAGAGGTGCTAATAAGCCCTCATTTCGTTCCTCTTTGGTAGATTGCTGAAGCTATATAAGTTTGACATATGTGTTCTATTAGAAACCAGATTGTCAGGTGATAGTCTGGCGCAGTTTCGGAGACAGATCGCTCGGTCTTGGTCTTCATATGCAGTGGAGGCTGAGGGTTTGTCTAGAGGTATTCTGGCCATTTGGCATCATTCTGATGTCACGATTGATGCCTTTCATTAGTGCAAACAGCAGATCGGCCTTGTTGTCTCTGAAGGGTCTTCTGACCCATGGCTCCTATCAGCGGTATACGCCAGTATGGATTATCGTGATAGACGGGTCCTTTGGACCGAGCTTACTTCCCTTCTTGCTCAAGGGATTCCTTCTATTATCGCTGGGGATTTTAATTGTATCATCGATGCTAGTGAGAAGAGGGGGGGCAGAAGAGTCACTAACTCTGCTGACATCTCTGAATTTAGGTCATTCATTGGGTCTTCTGGACTGATGGACTTGGGATATTCGGGACTCCAATTCACTTGGTGCAATAATCGGCAGGGGTCAGCACGTGTCTGGGAGAGATTGGACAGAGCTTTGGCCACTGCTCAATGGCTTCTTAAGTATCCTGCTATCTCGGTTTCTCATCTCCCGAGGATCGCCTCATATCATTGTCCTATTTTGATATCCACGGAGGCTGATCAGTATCAGAAGAGGCAGTTTAGATTTGAACAGTTTTGGACGTTCCATTCAGTTGCCCGGTCTATAATTGCTCAGATCTGGCATCTTCGTATCAGAGGTAATGCAGTTTATCGGTTATCTCGCCGTCTTATGCTGGCCAGACGTAGACTTTACAGATGGAACAGACTGGAGGTTGGAGATCTAGTTAGACAGGTGGAGCAGGCTGAAGCTATTATAAGCGCCATTCAGGTGAAGGAGGATCGTGATGGCTTTCTTTTGGATTCTGATCTTTCATTGCTGCGGGAGAATCTTGCTCTCCACAACTCCCTTCTTCGGCAGCAGGAATTATATTGGAGACAGAGGTCCAGAGTTCAGTGGATCCGTGAAGGGGACCGAAATACCAGATTCTTCCATCAGGCTACCCTGAAAAGGAGGGCTACTAATAGGATTTGGAGGGTTGTTGATACTGAGGGGAACTATCAGGAGGACACCCAGTCTATTCGGACTTAGTTCCTTCACTTTTTTCAGTCTAGATGGTCTGAAACCACTGGCGATGGGGGCTCGATCATTCCGGTTTCTGATTCCAGGAAGGTTTCTCCTATAGATAATGATATGCTTACCAGGCCGATCTATGGGGAGGAGGTTCGTCTGGCCCTTTGGGAGCTTGGTCCGGATAAGGCCCCAGGGCCTGATGGATTCCCGCCCTTCTTTTTCTGTCATTATTGGGATATTGTTGGGCTGGAGGTAGTTCAGGCTATCCAGACTGTTTTCCATCTGAAGAGCATTCTGGTTGAATGGAATCAGACTCTTATTACTCTTGTGCCCAAGCGATCGGATGCTTCTCTTCCTCAGCACTTTAGGCCGATCAGTCTTTGTACCACTTTGTACAAGGTATGTGCCCGGCTTTTAGCTAGCGCCTCCGAGTGATTATCCCTCGGCTTATTTCTGAGGAACAGGGGGCATTCATTAGAGGCCGATCTATCTCGGACAACGTCCTCATCACCTAGGAATTTATGCATGATCTCCATAGAGCCCCAGCTAGACGGAGTCTTATGGATGTTAAGCTTGATATGGAGCGAGCTTACGATAGATTGAGTTGGACCTTTATGCACTATTCTCTTCAGGAGTTCGGATTTGATGAGCTGTTTATTGAGTGGATTATGACTTGTATCCAGAGGCCTTCTTTCTCTCTGACCATTAATGGGAGCCAGACCGAGTTCTTTCATTCTTCTGTGGGCCTACGTCAGGGGTGCCCTTTATCCTTCTTTTTGTTCATTTTAGCAGCTGATGATCTTTCTCGAGCTTTCCATCAGGCTCAATTTCATGGAGGATTGTCCCTTTTATGGTGGGGGCTGGGGGCCCTTCTGTCTCTCATCTACTGTTTGCCGATGATTGTATTCTTCTGGGTCAGGCTTCTATAGACAATGCGGCCTCCTTCGAATCTATTATTCACATTATTGTCAGGCTTCGGGCAGAGGTCAACTGTCTTAAGTCTTCTATCTGTTTCAGTCCGAAGACTATCAGATCCACCAGAGAAGCTATAATCAATTTGATGGGTATATCTACTCAGACTGACCGCTTTATGTATTTGGGGATCCCCATGACTGGTAGACCCCCTTTGTTCAGACTATGTTGATCTCGAGAGGCGTGTTCATCAGCGTATTGAGGGCTGGCAGGTCACTGGTTTATCCATGATGGCTAGGGTCACCATTATTCGGTCGGTTCTTTCATCCCTTCCGCTTTATCTGCTTTCGAATGCGGCCATCCCGACTACTTGTCTAAGGAGGATTGAGAGATGTTTCAGAGATTTTCTATGGGCTTCTACGCCAGAAGGGCATGGCACCCATCTTCTTTCGTGGGACACGATATGTATGCCAATCCAAGAAGGCGGTCTCGGAATCCAATCCCTGTTGGCCAGGTGTCAAGGACTGGTGGCCAGACATGCATCTCGGTTCCTCTTGGAGCTGTATTGTCTCTGGAGCTCCATGATGCGTGCGAGATATGGTGATTGAAGTCTGGGGACCATATACTGCCACCCCGGGGGTGCTTCTTCTTTTGGAAGGAGGTGTGTCAGTATGGTGACTCTATTCTGAAGAATATCTATTGGATGATTGGTGATGGTCAATCCATTGATGTTATTCAGGATTCTTGGATTTCTGAGCTCCCTCTATCTCGGTGGCCCTCTTTTATCAGCATTGATGTCCCCACTGATTTGAAGGTTAAGGATCTCATTTCTTCAGATTCCTCCTCCTGGTATACTCCCATGGTGAGTCGATTCTTTGGCGAGGAACTCTCTAGAGGGTCCTTTCGATTCCTCTTATTACTAGGCCCTCAGCTGATGTCAGGTTATGGCAGAGATCCTCTCTTTCTAAGGCCCCTTAGGGACCTTATGAAGCTCTATAGACCTCAGCCCCAGCGCTCGATGGATGCTGCTTGGATCTGGTCGCTCCCTGCTATTCCGAGGGTTCAGTTGTTTATCTGGAAGCTTCTTTGGAACTGCCTTCCGACGAGTGTCATGCTCTCTCAGGGTGTGCCTATCCAGCCTTTATG